>PVIU01003564.1:0-102979 GCA_004026605.1 Ondatra zibethicus | reverse complement strand
GAGAGAGGGAGAGAGAGGAGAGACAAAGAGAGGGAGAGAGAGGGAGAGAGAGAGGGAGAGAGAGAGGGGGAGAGAATGGAAGAGGGAGCTGCTGATTGGGAATAGTGTGGTCTAACCCCAGTGACACATGTCCTCCAACAAGCCTACACCTCCTAACTCTTCCCAAACAGTTCTACACCCAACCATCACATGTACTGTCACAGAAATGGAACTTTGTTGTAGTTAATATTTTAGATCAGATTTTTCTTCATTCAGTAAAATGGCTTTGAGATACATCTGCATTATTATTATGTTAATAATTTATTCCTTTCTGATTTTTTTCTGAACCATTTCTTATTGTATGCTCTGGTATAAGTATCTTCATACAGATTTTTGTGTTGAGTTAAAGTATTCGCTTCTTTAGAGTAAATACTTCAGAGTGGCATGAATGAGTCATCAGAAGATCATTTGCTCTATGCTATGTACATTTTTATTATATGCAAATATCAAAAATGTTTTCGGGGTTCCCATTCGTGGTTGTAGAAGTTTACACAGGATTTGTACATGATAAAATATGAGTGGCTTTGACTTATCTGCCATGAATGTGCCACAAAAGTATGTGGTTGCTCATATAGAATGCAGTGTGACTATAACCCCTACATTTGTAAGGTATACCGTTTCTACAGCATGTCATTCCTGACATCTTCTCAACTAGACAGATTACTGTGGTTCTGTTTTACTTCCTCTGCCATCTATAGAGTATTTATAGAATCAGTAATATCGCTCTCTTAAAGCTTGTTTTTGAACCATATAAAGCTAACCAGTTCCCACTGACTCTGCAGCTGGCCTCTGGTCTGTTCTTTGGATTCCAGTACTGCTCCAGGCTTGTGTCCTTGACTGACTTTTCCCATTAACTCACATTTGTGTGAATTAGAAGTTTCCTGCCTTTGGTCAAGTTTAGCTGTCTAGACAGCATGGTGTTGACGCTCAAACAGGTCTAAACAAAGGCTAAAATCAGGATTGTGATGCCATTCATCAATTATGAATCTCCAGATTTAGTCCTATAAAAACCAAATGCAAACAGACCATAAAAATGGAAATGCCACGTTGCAGAAAATATTTTGACTAAACAGAATAAGTTGGAAGTTAGCTCTGAGGTGGCATATGACTCCCCTCAGATCATCTAAACACTATTTATCACCTGATAGTTTATATTCTGGATATCTGACTAGTTACATTTTCTTGTTCCCATTAAAGATAAGATTGAAATCTGTTTACTAAGGACAGAACCAGAAAGGTATCAACAGAACAGAACAGCCTTCTGTTAACTGCTATGTTATCATCACCATCATTTAATCAGGCTCAAAAATATGTGGAAAGAGGGAGGGAGGGAGAGAGGGAAGGAGAGAGGGGGTGAAGGGAGAAATAGAGGGAGGAGAGGGACAGAGAGAGAGAGGAAGAAAGGAAGAGAGAGGGGAAGGAGGGAGGGAGAGAGGGGGGAAGGGGAGGGAGGGAGGGAGAGAGAAAGAAGAGGGAGGGAGGAAAGGAGGGAGAGAGAGAGACATCCCATTTGTGATTTGCTTTTATTCAAAATTAGACTGTTTTTAGGTAGAGAGGTCACAGAATGGAACTGATCTTGGGAATGAGCATAACTTACATCTGGAATCTGCAAAGGAGGATATATAGGGATGCGTAGTCTTTGAAAGATGAAGATTTAGGAAGAGTGGACATGTAATACCACAGGTAAGCAAAAAGACTGCTCAAGACCAAAGTCTGAAAAGGACATGGGGAAGGAGGAACAGAGAGAGAAAGGGAGGAGGAGAGGGAAGGAGTGTCTGTTGTAACCACTCCTATTCAAAATAGTGCTAGGAATTTCGGCTAAATAAACAGGCAGGAGAAATAAATAAAAAGCATGAAATTAGGAAAGGAGGATGTCAAATTATTCCTGTTTAGATGCTATGTGTCCGTGTATAAGCAAACCTAGACTGCACTGAAGACTACCAGGACTGATAAATTCAATAAAATATAAGGACACAAAACCAGTACACAAAAATCAGTAGTTTCCTATACCCCAACAATGAACTCATAACAAAAGAAACCAGGAAAATAATTTATTCAAGATAGCCACCAAGATTAACAGAATTTAATAGCTATAAAGTAAAACCTAAGTATTTAAAAGAGTCCTATCATGAAAATGATCAGACATTGGAGAAAGAAAATTGAAGAAGACACTAAAAGGTAGGAAGACTACTGAGTTTATAGATTCTAAGAACCACTGCTATCAAAGAGGCCACACTACACAAAATGCTGTAAGATTCAAAGTAATTAATGTCAAAATAACAATAACATCTCATAAACCTTGAAAACCAATCAATTCATAAGGAAGCACAAAAGACTCTGAATAGCTAAAGTAATCCTAAGGGAAAAAAAGAAAAGCAATGTTGACGGCACTTCAATACCCGATTTAAAAATATAACATGAGCCACAGTGACAAAAATAGAATGATTTTGGCATAAAAACAGCCACAATGGCCAATAGAAAAAATAGAGCATTCAGAAATAAATCCACACACCTTCAGAACAAACAACAACCAACTAACCAACCAACCAACCAATCAAACAACAACCAAAAAATGTAGAAACTGCTTTGGAGGATAGCCTCTTCAATGAGAAAGCTTGCTATCCATATGAAGGCCTGAAGTGGGAACTCCTTCAACCAATAGCCTTTAAGATACTGGCCCACTTTGGGCACGGCCACATGTACTATATATACAGATGTAAAAACATGTGGGATTCCTTGGCTGCTGAATCCCATTCCTGTTCCCCTTTCATGCAGAGGACTGCTGATCTGTGAGTCTACCCCTAAATAAAGAAACCTTTATTATACTCCATTCTGGGCTAGTGTGGGACTGTTTTATTATAATCTACAATATTCTGGCACCCAACGTGGGGTGGAGCAGGGTGGAGCATGAGTCTGGAATGACTCAAAAGGTCTGTGGATTTCTACTACCCCTGCACATGTGGCTTGAAAACTCTCCACAACTGAGCTACAGCTTTGGCACGCTGCTGCAAATATTTTAACTGGCAAGGCGGTTTAGCAATTTCCCATGGCCTGCCCACCTGTGCAGCTGTCCCCACCTACTACATCAAGAGCACAGGATTTCCGGTTTTGTGTTTGCAGCTTGTGGCTTGTGAGCTCCAGGTTCCTTGATAATCTGGCTATTTTGGGGGTTATTTTTAATTCCTTCTTGTTTGTTTAACTTATTTTTTTATAGTTTCATTTGATCTTTCTATAAATGCCTGACCTGTAGGATTGTTTGGTATACCTGTAATATGCTTTGTATTATAATAAGCAAATCTGTTTTACTTTTTAGACACATATGTCGGACCATTATCTGTCTTTATTTGTGCAGGTATACCCATGATGGCCATAACTTTTAAAGGCGTTATTACTGAATCAGCCTTTTTTGAGCTCAAAGCAGTTGCCCATTAAAAACCTGAATAGGTGTCAATGGTGTGGTGTACTTATTTTAATTTTCCAAATTTTACAAAGTGGAACACATCCAGATTTTATTCCTTTGAGTACCCTTTGGGTTAGTCCCTGCAGGTAGCAATGTTTGGTTATATAAAGAGCAAGTAGAATGTTGGGACCTAATGGAGTCCTGGCCTTCTTACTCACCTCCCCTGTTGGTGACATCTCTTGCCCTTGATGTTCTGGGCTTCTGAGAAACTTGCAAGTTCCATGCTCTCAGAGTTGTTTACCAACCCTGCTTCCTGAGTACGCATTGCCTTGGTCCTAACCCGGGGATCCGGCGATGAGGTCTCCATCCTGTTGGTCTACCTGTCTGGGTTAGGGTATAAAACCACCTTGGTGATGTACAATAAAGGCTTCTGATTCTGCAACATCCAGAGTGCGTGTTCCATTAATCCTGATGTCCTTCGCTCGTCTTGGCTCTAGCTGTGCTGGTGCGGCAGTAGAACATCTCCTTATAATCTCTTTAGCTTGTTGCCATGTAATAGAAAACTCTTTTTTTAAACTGTTGCTGTTTTCATGATGTTTTTTTATGAAATTCTGAGGCCTTAAGCACATTTTTAATCAATAATCAATCAATTTTTTCATTACCTTGTGCTAGAGGACCTGGCAGAGCCATATGGGATCAGATGTGTGTTATTTATATGGGACAAAGCTTATTCCTGATTATGTTTTGAACCTGAATGGATAATGAAATCAATTTTGTATCATCTGGTATAAATGTTGTGGTTTTAATATGCAAAATACCTTTTTCTGCATATTTGAAATCAGAAACTATATTGAGAGGTTCTTTATAATCTTTAATACCATGAGAATATCATATAATTCTGACTTTTGGACAGAATTATAAGGGCTTTGTTCCATTTTACTTAAATCTTTTGATTTGTAACCTGCCTTTCCTGACTTATTTGTACTAGTATAAATGTACGGGCTTTAGTTATTGGTATGGCATGTACAATGTGGAGAAAGATCCAAGTAGTCTCTTTATAAGGTTGATTTTATTGCTTTTGGAATAATTGCCAATAACCTCTCCTAAAAAATTAGCACAAGCTCTTTGCGAGGGTCCATTATCTTTTCATAATTTTTTAATTTCATCATTAGTAAAAGGTACTATGTTCTCTGTTGGTCTATTTTTGCTAATTGATGAAGTCTCAATTTTCCTTTTATAATTAATTTAGAAACCTTTTTCACAGAAGTTTTTAATTTTTTTGGTCAGTTTATGTGGTAAAAAGATTCATTTTAAGATAAAATCTTCCCTCTGTATGAAAATTCCTGTAGGGGAAATTCTGGAAGGCAATATGACTAGAGTGCAGCTAAGATTTAGATTCATCCAATCAACATGAGCCTCCTGTAGTTTCTCTTTAATAAAACTCAATTCTTTTTCAACTTTGGCTGTTAATTTCCTTGGACTATTTAAGTCTTTGTCATCATCTAATGTTTCATTTAAATGAATTATTAGATCAGATGTTATCCTGACAGTAGGTCATAGACTGGAAATGTCTCCTAGCAATCTTTGAAAGTCATTAAGAGTCTGCAACTGGTCTCTTCTAATTTGTGCTTTTTGTGTTTTAATTTTTTGTAAACTTATTTTATAACCTTGGTATTTGATAGAATCTCCTCTTTGTTTTTTTTTTAAGGGACAATTTGTAATCCCCGTTTAGGTAAAACTTTCTTTACTTCTTTAAATATTTTTTTAAGTGTCTACATTTGAATCTGATAGCAAAATGTCATTCATGTAATATTAAATTATAGATTTAGGAAATTGTTTACACATTATTTCCAATGGCTGACTTACAAAATATTGACTCAAAGTGGGGCTATTGAGGATTTGGGGGGATGCTGGCTCTCTCAGGTTTTAGTTGGCCCATGTTGGCATGCCATTTGGTAGGCAGGGATTGCTCATTCATTCCCGGCTGTCCAGACACAAAATAATCACACAGAAACTATATGAATTAAAACACAACTTAGTCTATTATCTTATGCTTCTTATTAACTAACTCTTGCATCTTAAATTAACCCATTTCTGTTATTCTGTGTATCACCACAGGTTATGGCTTACTGGGTAAAGTTTCAGCGTCTGTCTCCTTTGGCAGCTCCCTAGTGTCTCTCTGACTCCACCTTGTTATTTTCTCTATCTCTGCCTGGAATTTTCACTGTACTCTCCTCTGCCCTGTCATAGGCCTAAGCAGCTTCTTTATTCATTAACCAATAAAAGCAGCACATAGACAAAAGGACTTCCCACATCATTTAAATGGATTAGTGTAAGCTTACTCACACTAATAATAATAGTGAGTAATAGAGTGAATACTTATGAGCTATTATTTATAGACAATTTACATTGGCATAGATTCTTGTATATTGATACAAATTCAAATTATATTTATTATGTTAAATATGCTCCTATTTCTGTTTATAATATTTGTACATCTATGCAAAGTTATTTTGTCATATTGTATGCATGTATGTTTCTACCTCTGCTTAAGCTATTTTGTATATTGATGTAATTTTGGGATATATTCATCATATCGCACTATACATTTCTGTCTCTGATCAAGATACTTAAACACTGTTTACATTTTGAAGTCATTGTTGTTTGAAGATTGTTTAATATTCTAATATAAAGCCTTAGTCGTTAAACTATATAGGTATTAAGAATTATAGGTCAATAGTCGTCCAAGTTTGTCACACTTATAGTTACACTAATCAGGTTCTTTAGATGCATAGAGATTGTAGTATGCACAGGTAGGTAATCTTCAACCACTTCAAAGAATTGTAGAACATGGCATTCAAATAACTTAGGGTTCTATTGATGTGAGACACAATTGCTCCTGGCAGCACAAATCTATTCCTGAGAGAATGTTGGGCACTGAAGACACTCCACTTAGAGCTTGTTTTCTTCTTGGCAAAGCTGGCCTTTGGGTAAAGAACTGCCCACGACTTGATGACTGACAAAATGCATGGTGTCCAGACAGAACAAGCAGGATACAAGAAAAAAAGACTGTCAAACCTTGCCAAGACAGGGTAAGATGGTTTTAAAAATTTTCCAGCCTCTGAAAATGGTCTGTCAGTTATTCTAGGTCTTAGTCAAAGTTGGTTGTTCCAACGTTGCAAATGAGACTTTGGATGATTGCCCAGGTAGCCAGTTGTCTCTATCATTCTTTGCACCTTTTGGAAGTTGCTTGATTGTGCTTCCTGTCTACTCAAGTAATATTATTTCCCTTCCCAGGTCTTTGAAGGGGAAGAACCCATCAAAGATAGTCATAGTTATTTTTTTCTCGTGACTTAGCCAAGCCATTTTTCATACAAGATTTAGATTCCTTAGGATAGGATAACTATTGAAACACTTAACATATATTTCTTGCTTGATATTGTTTATACTGATTGTAATTCTAATTTTTATACCTGATATTTGTTCTTATTGTATATAGTTTTGTATTAGGCTTAGGACTCTTTTATTTAGACAAAATGGGGAGGTGCTGTAGGAACCCCTTCAGCCAATAACCTTTAAGATACTGGCCCACTTTGGGCATAACCACATGTACTATATATACATATATAAAAATGCATGCGACCCATTGGCTGCAAGACTCTGTTCCTATTCTCCACTCATGCAGAGGACTGCTAATCTGTGATTCTACTCCTAAATAAAGAAACCTTTATTATACTACATTCTTAGCTAGTGTGGGACTATTTTATTATAATCTACAACAAAGGTCTGAAATTCTGCAACTCCTATTGGAAAATATTTCAATATATTGCCACCACCACTGATTTCTTGAGTGAGTCTCTAACGGCACAGAAACTAAAGTAAGATTGGATAGGCAGATGCCCATATATAAAAAGCTTCTGAACAGCAAAGAACACAAGTAACAGAGTGAAGATAAGTGAAGAGATCTACAAAATCAGGGGAGGATCTTTGCTAGGTGCCCATTTAACAGAAGGTTAAGATCCATAATATGTAAAGAGCTGAAAAATACTAACCAACAAGTGATCCAATGAAAAGTGTGCAAACAATCTGAATGAACACTTTTTAGAGGAAGAAATACAAATGACTTTTAATTACGTGGAAAAATACTTAAAATCCTTGAATCAGGAAAATGCAAATAAAATATACAATGAGTTTCTGTGTCACCTCCGTTAGAATAAAACAAACACAGGATATGGAGAGGAAGCGCCTTATACTGTTGGTAAGAATGGCAAGTAATACAAGTGCTGTGGAAAATACAGTGAATACTGCCCAACACTTGCGATCTAGCTGGCCAACTTCTTGGTGTATGTGTAAAGGAAATGAAATCAACATAGAGATATCTGCCCATCCAGTTACTGTGGAGCTGTTCACAATAGCCAAGTCATGGGAGCAGCCTAGGTGTATCATCAGCAACTATATGGACAGTGGCATGGGTAGACAAAACAACACCACACAGAAGCACACACACACACACACACGCACACACACACATGCACACATACTCACAGGGGGCATTATTATTCTCCCATAATGCAGAAGAAAATCATATTGCCAACAGGAAAATTGAAAGGCCTAGAAGTAATCATATTAAAGTTTTCAGTCATAAGCTTAAGGAGGGAAAAGGTGAACTGAAAATAGACGAGGATCAATCAGCATGGGGCATAAGGAAAGAGTGGAAGAGGAGATGGTATCGGAGAATTGTGGCAGACATAGCCAATGCATGCTGTAGGCATGTATGAGAATATCACTGTGAGTGTCACGAGTTGATGGATTTGAAGGGTAATTGATCCTGCTCTAAGGAAGGACAATATTCAAAGGCAAAGAACTAACAGGCAGGTGATTTTGTTTTGTTTTGTTTTATCTTGTTTTATAAGGAGGCACAGGAAGGAAATCTTCATGGACATCAACCACCTATCAGAGTAATTCATGATGTATTACGTACAGTGTTAGAGAACATCTGGCTTTTACTATTAAATACAATCTTGCTGTGGGGGTGTGTCTTTATCCATAGATGTTCTTTATCAAGGGGAGAAAAGTCTTTCTCTGTTCCTAGCTTGCTGAAGGCTTGGCTTTGGCTCTTTTGTCAGATCATAAAATGGTGTTGAATTCGGTCAAGCATTCATTTGTATCAATTGATATGACCATAGGATTTTCTCCTTTCACACATCAATGTAATAGGCTATTTAACCATCTTTTTCAAGTGTCAAAAGCACCTACAATAATTTCTATTTGGTGCTATTCTGTAATTATTCTTAATATATTGTTGATTTCACAACAGTTTATTGAGAAATTTTGTTTGTTACTTATGAGAAAATTGATTTATGGTCTTCATTTCTTTTTAAGTGGTTTCATTTGGTTTTGTTACTAGGCTGGTACCAGTCTTATAGAAAAGTTGGCACTGGACTCTCCACTTTATTTCCTGTAAGATGTAGAGAACTGGCAAAATTTTACTTCAAGTTTTGGGAAAATTAAGCCAATGAGACCATCTAGACTCAGAACCTTTTATTTTTTTAATGTTGTTTGAGATAGGGTCTCATGTAACCCAGGGTAGCCTCAAACTCACTACATCCCTGAATAGTTGAGGATAAGTTTGACCTCCAGATCCTCCTGCTTCCAGCTTTCAGGTGCTGGAGTTATAGGGATGCTGTGGCGCTCGGCTGAGTGCTTTCAAAAAGGTTACTGTATACTGTTTGCTATTTTTTTGCTGAGAACTAAATCCAGTGTCCTGTGCTTGCTAGATAAACACTTTCCCACTGAGCTAAATCCCCCAGGGCTTATTTTTGATTCAATTTACTTAACAAGTCTGTCTAGATTATGTGTTTCTCCTTGTGTGAATCTTAGTAGTTTGTGTCTTTTAGGGAACTGATATGTTAAGAGAAATCGGTGTGTGTCTGTTTAAGGAATATCAAGGATGTATTAAAATATAAAAGGGGGAAAATACACTCACGAATACAGGGTATGATAAGTCCAGTTGCAGAGTCCTTGGAAAGCTGGGTCACACTGATCACACACTACTTTACACCACCTAACTCTGTCTTCACCACCCAAGAAAGTGTGACTACCTCCCCCCATAAGCACCGCCTCTATCAAGCCAAATAGCCCAAGGTCATGGGCAGAGCAAATACCAACTACAATGATCCATTTCTTTAGGTTATAAAACTTGAAGACAGAGTTATCCATAGCATTCTTTAATTATTCTTTTAATGTTACAGGACCTGTAACAGTTATTCTTTCATATTTGAAACTAGTAACTGGTATCATTTTCCTCAGTGAGCCTCACCAGAAGCTTAGCAATGTATGGACCTTTGCAAAATTCAAATTTTTATTTCATTGGTTTTTCTATACCTATCTCTGGTTTCAATATCACTGCTCTCTCCTGAATTTTGATTGTTTCTTTTCGTAGTCTTCAATTACACGAATACATCTGGATTCCTAAGGTGGGAGTTTAGCCTTCTGAGTTTTCCTCTTATCTGTTATCTATATGCCTTCATTATTTCATCACTCCATATCGACCCACACCCCACAGGCCACATGCCAAGGGTATCTATGAATGCCATCAAACATAAGATCATAAACTTACTTAAAGCACTGTGAGCTTTCATTTCTGAGTTGTTTCAACTTTAGTTTTGTAATTGTTTGTGTCTCTTGACTGTGAGCTTTAGTTTATGATAGTCTTATGTCACAGTGTCAAAAGTCTGAACACTGCTGTGTGCTTTCATACATTCTAATTTTGATCAATTACCAAATCTCTCTTGGCACTTCTTCTTTGAACTATTTGTCACTTAGAAGTAGGTTGTTCAAGGTCTAACAGTTTTGGAAAATTTCCAGCCATATTTCTTTACTTGCTTCCTAGTGTGATTCCACTGTGGTCCGAGATATAATTTGTATGATTTTTATTCCTTTAAGTTCTTTGAGACTTGTTTTATGGTTTATATTATGCTTTTTGGTGACTGATGTATAAGTTTAGAATCCACTTCATTGAAATTTGCCATATGTATCAATTAGATGCAGTAGCTTGGTGCTGTCTTGTTCGGTTAAATCTTTACTGATTTTCTGTATTAGTCTATTACTTACAGAATTCTGAATTCTCTAACTATAATAGTGATTGGTTCCCTTTCCCTTGACTCTCTATTTTTGTCTTAGGTGCATAAGTGACCCTGTATTGGTTCTATGTGGCTTAGCAAGTGTTCTGTTTTTTCACTCAGGAATTTTCTTGTTCTGAAGATGTCTCCCAGTGTATTAGTTATAATTAGTTTCTACAATTAGTGGCATGCCTGATATCTGCAGGACACATTCATAACTAGTCTCCATCTCCTTTCAAATATGCCAACTTGCTTCACAGGTAATCCAAGCAAGAGAAGCAAGCATTCCCAGTTCTTCCCTGTGTATGTCAAATGTATGTCTATATTATAACCACACAATAGGTTGTTATCATTATATTCAGGCTTTGTTGTTGCTAATATTACTATCATCACTTTGAAACAGGAGCTCTGCATTGAGTTTAGAAGACATTAATTTGTCACTCTGTGTTAGAGAAGGCTGGGGTTGAGACAGAATAGTATAAACACTGGGACTAGAGGTAGCAGTATAGAACTTTTCCACTCATTACTGTCATGTGCTTGGGGATTAGTTATTCCCTCTAGGTTCAGATATCAGCTTCTAACTTTTCCTTTGATTTGTGGACATTGGTAACTCTCAAGCCATAGTAGGTATCAGAATCAATTAGTTTATCATTAGGGGACTTAATTTTATCTGTAACTTTTTTCTCTTTTCTAAAGAGATGATGTGAACAAGACAAAATATTAGCAGGAATTGAATACTAGCATTTATAACACCACTCTTGAACTTTATTATTTTTTTTCAAAATCAAAAATTAGTTAGTGTAGTAGGATATGGGACCTACTACACTTAAGGGTAGGTCCCATATCCATGTTCAACAAGTTGTGTAGGTATCTTCAGCAATGGGGCTTTGTTGTCAGCTTGTGGAGATCAATCTATTGTCTTGGCAAGAGGCTGGGTTATTTGGGGGATTTCCAGGGGACCTCTGGTCAACAACTCAATTGAATGAAACCTAGTCCCTTCATTGGGTGATAAGAGTTGGTCAACAAGATTCCATCTCCCTCATTGTTTGGAGACTTCATTGGGATCATCTTTGCATATTATAGGCAGTTTCCACTGCACTAGGTTTTCATACCATTCCTCAAATGCTCTTCAAGTCTATTCTTTCCCTTCATTCCCTCCTTCAATTCTATTTCCCCCTTACCCTTTTCAACTGATCCTGCTGTCCTCATTCCCCCTCCTCAACTCCAGTTCACCCATATAATCTGTTCTATTTCCCCCTACCAGGAAGAACCATGTGCCTTCTCCCAATACCAATCTCTTTTTCTATGCCTAATCTCTCTGGGTCTATGGATTGTAGCTTGGTTATCATTTACTTAATGGCTAATATCCAGATATAAGCAAATACATACCATATTCATCTTTCTAGGTCTGGGTTACTTCACTCAGGATATTTTTCTAGTTCCACTCATTGGCCTGTAAATGTCATAATATCTTTTTTTTATGAGGTGAGTAATTCTCCATTGTGTAAATATACATTTTCTTTTTTCAGTCTTCTGTTAAGGGACACCTAGGTTGTTTCCAGTTTCTGACTGTTATGACTGGAATGAACATGACTGGGCAAGTATCCCTGTAGAAGGATGATATGTCCTTTGAGTATAGGCGTTTAGGATTTTTTTTGTTTTACTGATCTTTGGTTTATCTATTGTGACTTCCAATTTTGTGTTTTTATAGTGTTTGTATGTGTATCTTGTGCTTTTTCTTCTTTAAAATTATGTACTTTTATTACCATGCCTGTTTGTGTCCTAAAGTAAGATAGAAAGAAGGTATAGAGTTGGATGGGAGGAGAAGTAGAGAGGATCTGGGAGAAAATGGTGGAGGGAAAACTACAATTAGAATATTACATGGATTTTCAATAAAAATAGCTATTGTCAGATTGGAATTGAACATTCTTAAATTACCATTTAGAAGAATTTCAGGTAATTCTTGGATATAGAATTCTAGCTTGGTATTTCTCTGTTAACCATGAATAGTCACTTTGCTACCCTTTTGATGTAATGGTTCAGAAGAGTACCATTTAATAATTCTTAACCTTTTTTTTCTATAGGTACTATCTTGGCTGCTATTCTATTGCTCTGATCAAACAACATGGCCAAAGCAACTTACAAAAGAAAGCATTTAACTTGGGCTTACAGTTTCAGAGGGTTAGTGTAGGTGGGGTTTTTCATTTGGGCTGACAGTTCTTCAACAAATGCAGAGATTTAATATTAATTATAAATGCTTGGCTGATAGCTCAGGCTTGTTACTAGCTAACTCTTACATTTTAAATTAGCCCAATCTTATCTACCCTCTTTCACATGGAGGTACCTTCTCTCAGCACCACATCTCCTGCTTCTTCTGTATGTTGTTCTAGACTTCTCATACGCTACCCTTCTTTCCAGCAGGTTAGAGTTCATGATATTGGAACAAAGACATGGTGGCAGGAACAGCTGAGTGTTTATACCTTGATCAAAAGTAGGAGGCAGAGAGGCACATTGGGAATGACATGAGTCTTTTAAAACCTTAAACATCTTTCAGTGATACCTTTCCTCCAAAAGGCCCTGCCTCTTAATCCTTCTGTAACAGTTCATCCTACTGGGAAACAAGCATTTAAATATATGCATCTATGGGGGCCATTCTCATTCAAACTATCAGGTATGTTAATTTCAAAATCTGTGTCAATGTATAATTTATTTAAGATAGTGTTTTACGTAGCCCAGGCTGGTCTTCAACTTGCTATGTAGCTGAGGATGACTATGAATGTTTCATTCTTCTGCCTCCATGTGCTGAGTTCTGGGATATGAGGCATAGGCCACCATACCCAGTTTATATGGTGTTCAGGTGTGAACCCAGGGTTTCAACAAAGCTATGTCCCTAGCCCCTTGTGCCAATCGCTAATGAACAAAAATGGAAATAAACCTCTCTTCATTTTCTTAGTTAACTTAAAAATCACTGATTTTGGAGGTCACACATATCTTAGTGTTACTGTGCTGTGACAAAACACCATGACCAAAAGCAACTTGAGGGATGTTATTTGACTTTTGCCTCCACAGCATAGTTCATCATTGAAGCGAGTCAGGATAGGAACTCAAGCAGACAGGAACCTGGAGGCAGGAGCTAATGCAAAGGCCATAGAGAAGGGTTACCTAGTGGCTTGCTCTTCATGGCTTGCTCAGTACTCTTTAAAAAAAAAACCAGGACCACCAGTCCAGGAATGGAGCCACCCACATCAGGCTGGATTCTCTGACATCAGTAGTAGGAGGCCACTTGTTTGTTTCCTGGCTGCCCAGACTCCCGAATAACCACACGAAAACTGTATTAATTAAATCACTGCTTGGCCCATTAGCTCTAGCTTCTTATTGGCTAACTTACATATTAATTTAACTCATCTCCATTAATCTGTGTATCGTCACATGGCAGTGGCTTACTGGCAAAGTTTCAGCATGTCTGTCTCTGGTAGTGGCTCCATGGCTTTTCTCTGACTTTGCCTCCTTTCTCCCAGCATTCAGTTTAGTTTTCCCCACCTGGCTCTACTCTACCCTCTCAGGCCAAACCAGTTTTCTTTATTAATTAAATGTATTAATTAATAAATGTATTTTCTTTATTAATTAAATGTATTCACAGCATACAGAGGAGAATCCCACATTAGACATCAAACACTAATTAAGAAAGTACCTTAAAGGCTTGGTTATAGCCCAATCTTATGGAGGCATTTTCTCAATTGAGGTTCCCTTCTCTCAGATGACTAGCTTGTATCAAGTTGATATAAAACTAGCCAGGATAACACAGCTACACAATACATACTGTTAGTCTTTCCCACTAGTTTTGCTGTAGATAATGCCTCTAATGATATGCATTTGCCTAGGGCAATTTTCAGAGACTTGGAGGCCAGTTTTGCTGCTAACACTTGGCCTGTAGATGTCTGACAGCAACTGAAACAGGATAAAGAGGGTTGGCATCTTTGCTGTCATATGTTGTCTGTTACTTGCTGCTTAATCTTTTGGTCAGATCCCTCTTGATATGCAATTAGACAAGCTGATCACTGGTGTAGGAGGTTCTTCTGTTCATGTGTTGCTTTCATTGGTTAATAAATAAAGAAACTGCTTTGGGTCTGACAGGGCAGAACTTAGATAGGCGGAGTAGACAGAACTGAATGCTGGGAAGGAGGGCAGAGTGGCAGATGCCATGGATCTTCTGCCTGAGACTGATGTTGGTTAGAATTTTGCTGGTAAGTCACAGTCACGTGGCGATACACAGATTAATAGAAATGGGTTAAATTAAGATGTAAGAATTGGCCAGTAAGAAACTAGAGCTATTGGGCCAAGTAGTGGCTTAATGAATACAGTTTCTGTGTGGTTATTTTGGGTGTAAGCTAGCCAGGTGGCTGGGACGAACAAGCGACCCCCTCCTTGTAACAGATCACCCAAGATTTTGTTTCAGAATATAGTTCTTTTGTTTTGAGAACTGGACTTGCCTAGCCTCGTCTCACTTCCAGGTTAAAGACACCAGATACCATGATCAGGAATACTAAACTGTAAAAGGAGGCAGAAGATGTTAGCATGCAGATTCCTGGAAAAATGCTGCCCACTTCAGAAAAGGCCTCACCATCTCTCCCCTTGGTTAGCATCTTTCTCCTCATTTTTACTATGCTGTAGCTTCCCAGTCTTGTAGATCTGAGAAGTTGAATTGCAAGCAAACCCACTACTGTGCTCCTCAGACTTCTTTCTTGCCCCATCTCCTTGTTTCCTGGGTCATTGACTTTCTCAATCACTAGCATAACTGGACACTTTTATTGGTTACAATACATGATTCTGGTTCTGAAGTTTTTTTTTTGTCTAATTAGACTGTTGTTTTTCTGTTCTTTTAGTGTACATTGTATTATTTTGGTTGATAATAGGGTGTGCTATATGCTAAATCCGATAATAGGCTTTTAGTGTGAGGTTTTGTTGGTCCTGCTAGGTCAGTGTTTCTCAACTTTCCCCTTTAACGCAGTTCTTCATGTTGTGTTGACCCCCAACCATAAAATTATTTTATTGCTATTTCATAACTATAATTTGCTACTGTTATGAGTCATAATGTAAATATCTAATATTCAGGATACCTGACACACAGCCCCAAAGGGGTCATGACCCACAGGTTAAGAGCCACTGTTCTAGGTCCTAGACACTAGGAGGTTAGCTGTGTGGAGTGTTTCCTCTCACTGTTGGTAACAGAGGCCCGTGTTTCTGTTTTATTTGTTTCTTGTTGTCTTTGGGCTTCCTTGAGAGATTCTTAAATAGGACATGTGTCTTGCATCATTCTGCACTGTAAACTACTGTTATATTGGAACTTGTTAATGTGATGGTGTGGAGTTATGGAGGAGAGGGTCTGAGCTCTGTAGATAGGATGGTATTGTAGAGGGGGAAAGGTCAGAGTCCCTGGGCCATGAATACACACACACACACACACACACACATACAAATATACATGCAAACATACACACACAGACACACAAAGACACACATCGACACACACATGCATACACACATATACACACACATACACACACACGCTAATGTTGATTTCAACTAGTCTAGTCTCTATTTTGTATTTGTAGTTTTGCAGGTGGCTGTTTACCCTGTTACTGTGATTTTTATAATTCATTTATGAAAAATTATTGACTTTTAGTTTGTTTGGTTTTTATCTTATCTGTAAGAACAGAACAATGTGCTATGACCTTCTGTGTTTTCTACTCAATTTTGAAATTTAAATATGTTTGTTCTTGTCATGTAAAGCCATTGTATATGCTGGACAATGAATAACCAAACTTCATAACCAAACACAAGGAATGTGCATCTGAGTGGGTACAGAGCCAAAATCCAACATGGTCTAGAAATAAAGGTAGAAGAGGATTTATGATATGCAACAGGTATGGAGAACATGGGATTATTTACGAATCAATGTCTTTCATGAACACAGCATGGGGACTTTATTCAGAGAGTCTATAAGTTTTCAGATAGGAAACCACTTTAGGGGTGGGCACTTTAGCTTGTTCGGCTAAGAAATACATTCCTGAACATGCTCATGTTAAGAATACCTCAAGAAGAAAGGTGGTAGACGTGTTTTTTACTTAGCTCAAGATCACAGAATGCTCATTTAAAAAGTTTAAAAGGTGGAGAGATGGTCTGGAGAGATGGCTCAGTGGGTAAAGCTGAATATGGACTCCTAACTCTCATGCAGAAAGTCAAACAGGTGGTACATGGGGTCCCTGATCCCATCACAGGGAGCCAGAGACAGAGGAACCAGGGGTTCCCTTTCTAGCTAACAAAGCTAATTGGTGAGCTCCAGGTTCAACAGAAGCCTGTGTCTCAAAAAATAAAGTGGAGAGCAGTGTAGAAAGACCTTCAATGTCAGCTTCTAGCCTTGACACATGTCTGGACACACACACACACACACACACACACACACACACACACGAACATGCATCACATACATATGTAAGAACAAAGATAGTGTCCAGGAACGCCTGGGATACTCACACTTCTCCAAACTGTTTCAGCTGAGAACAGGAAAGGACATTTTGAAGGTGTGTTAAATGCAGGATTTGTCCCTAAAGGCTCATATGTCACTTACACCTGTCTTTGGCTATACACCTG
The DNA here is from genome assembly GCA_004026605.1 of Ondatra zibethicus. Classification (NCBI taxonomy): domain Eukaryota; kingdom Metazoa; phylum Chordata; class Mammalia; order Rodentia; family Cricetidae; genus Ondatra; species Ondatra zibethicus. Next base: position 85,768 of record PVIU01003564.1, on the reverse strand, counting down.
TCTTCAGATAGATAGTTCAGTCTTTCTTCCTGGAGGGTTCAAGAAGGGGTCGTTCTTCTGAAACTGTTTACAGCTCCTCCCTTGATGAGGAAGCAGTGGTTTTAGGTTCACTAGGGTAGTCTAATGTCGCACCTTGACTCCTTTCATGATTGTTTTGTTTTAAAGCACAGGTAACCAGGGGTCAAACCAGTAAAATCGACATCACTAATTTCTGTAGCCCAGGAAATATAGACTTAATGTCCTGGGGCATCCAGGTCAGAGCTAGCATTGCTATGTCAACAGGGCAACTGAAAGAACAAGGCAGTTGTCATCCTTGTTATAAGGACTAAGATGTCCTTTCCATGTTTAATTTCTATGTTGGTGGCTCTCAGAAGATCTCTTTCCAGACTGAACTATGACCATGGAATACTGAAGGCATGCCTGGAATCTGGGCATTCAGTTAATGGCCACCCTATTCATAATTCCATGGCAAAGTCAGGAATATTATCTAAGCATTTGGAGTTGAAATTCTGATGGGAGATCTTTTGCACTAATGTTCAGAAACTAACACATAGCCAGTCTGATACCGACCACTGACTGACAGTTCCTCTTCTTAACATCCCTGATTTTAAGCATTTGGCAGGGAATCAGTATGAAAGTGCTTTTTTGCTTAAATATGGTTGATTTGGATTAGAAGGCCTGTGACATCGGCAGCAGAATGACTGGGCTGAGTGACTAATTTTGTCAGTAGATGCCAAGGACTGTAACACTGAAGTCCAGGTATAGGGTCCATATTATCAGCCACTACCCGTCACTTAACAGATTTTATTCTAAGAAGGAATGAAAACACATAAACATATGCTTTCAAATCTTTGAACTTGCTGAACAGGTCAGAGGCTCATGAAACTGTTGTTTCTTTGTTTTTTGATCCCCCTCTTATATCATATCCCATCTTGGATAGAAGGTCTTTCCAGCAGCCAATCTACAGTGTGTGCTTCTCCCACTGGATAAAACTCAGCATTTTCTTCCAGTTGTAAGAAATATGACCCAATGCTCCTCAGAGGAAGTCTAGGCTATACTAATGGAAGCCAAGTGGGGAACTGTCAATTCTCATCTTTTGTAAGAGGAAACTCAGTTGTTTTTTTTTTCTGTACCTCCCTTTCTGCATGACTTGGACATTCCATCTTCAGAATCCCTTCTGGTTGCAGAAGGCATACTGGCTTGGCTCAATGTTTCTGAGACTGATGGGGCCCTTGCCCTGAGCTGTCTTTTTCTTTTCTCTGTTTTGCAAGGTAGCTTGCTTTCTAATGTTTAACTCCTCTTCAACTATGTGTCTGAGGCTTGTCCAAATTCTATTTGACCTTAATAATAAAAACCCAGAGTCAGATATCAGGGTAAATCAGAGCTGAAAGATCAGAGAAGCAGAGCAGCCAGTCACTAGAGACACCTTTTACGTCTACTGAATCCTCAGACCAAAGTGGGCAAGATCCTGTCTCCATGAACCCCCAGACTGAATGCTTGAACTCCTGTCTCCTCCCACCTTATACTCCTCTCTCCACCCAGCCATATCCCCTCCTGTCTCAATCTTCCCAGTGCTGGGATTAAAGGCATGTGACTTTTTAACTCTTTTTTGGCATTTTTCCCCTTTTCTTAAAAATAGATGTTTTTTCTAACGTATTATATCCTGGTTACAGTTTCCCCTTCCTCTACTCCTCCCAGTTTCTCCCTACCTCCCTTCTCATTCATTCCCTTTTTGCTGCTCATTAGAAAACAAATAGGCTTCTAATGGATAATAATAATAATAAGCTGCAATGAGAAGGCACAAAAATCAGAGATGCACTTTTTTTCTCACTTAGGAATCCCATAAAAGCACTAAACTGGAAGCCATCATAGGCACAGAGCCTTGCAGGCCTTGTGTGTGCTGCCTTATCCTCAGTGAGTTCGTATGAGCTTTGATCATTTGGTTTAGAGGGCCTTGTTGTGTGTTGTACTCTATCCTCTCTGGCTCTCACACTCTCTCAGCCTCCTCTGCCATAGAGTTACCTGAGCCCTGAGAGGATTTGGTGGAGACGTCTCATCTAGGGGTAAGTGCTCCATGGTCTCTCACTTGCCACATAATGTCTGGTTGTGGGTCTTTGATGGCCGAGCAAGGCATTGAGCTATGAGTATAGTAGAATGTCGTTGGGAGTCATTTTATTGCTATGGCTTTTTTGCTTTTTAATAGGAATATTTGCTTTTACCCTAGGTCCCTGGGCTATCTAGTTTCTAGTTCTTCATCACCTAAGCAGTATTGGGTATTGTTTCTACCTCAGGCAATGAGCCTTAAGTCAAATTAGATATTAGTTGGTCACTCCCACCAAGCTTTGTGCCACCATATCTTACATGCAGGACACCATTGTAGATCAGAGAGTCTGTGACTGGGTATATGTTGACATTTCTCTTTTGGTAGCATGCAAAGTACCTTCCCGTAACAGAGACAATGGAGCATGGGGAGAAGGCTCTATGTAGGTACTGGCTCCACTTCTCCATTCTCAGTGAGATGTGTAGCCGTAGTCTACAGCAATGGGTCCTTGCTGTTAATTTGTGAAGAGCAACCTATAGTCTTGGCAACAGCCTGAGTTGTTTGGGCCTTTGACCCCCAACTCAATTAGATGTAACCCAATCCCATGAAAGCTCCATTTGGTGACAAGAGATGGCCAGATGGAACCGTCTCCTCTCTTATTGGTGATTTCTTTTAAGTCACATTCATATATGAATATGTTTTAGGAAACGTATATTATATCATGTTTCTATACTTAGCCCTCAACAGGCCCTTAATTTTAGCTGTCTCTCCCATATTCCCCCCCCCCAGAATTCCCCTCTCTTCTCCCTCTCTCTGCTTGATTATCCTGTTCCAACTCTATTCCATCCATCCATAGCTATCTATTCTATTTCCCTCTCCAAATGAGACCTATCTTTACCCTTTAACACCTTACTATAAACCTAACCTCTGTGGTTTTGTGGATTGTAACTTGGCTATCATCAGCTTACAGCTAATATACACATATAAACAAATCCACATTTGTCTTTCTGGGTCTAGGATACCTCACTCATGATACTTTTTCTAGTTCTATCTATTTACCTGAGAATTTCATGATTCTATTTTTTTAAAAAAAATGGCTGAGTAATATTCCATTGTATAAGTATATCATACTTTCTTTATCTATTCTTCTGTTGAGGAACCTATAGGTTTTTCCAATTTTTGGCTACTGTGAATAAAACCACAATGAAAATGGTTGTGTGTGTGAGAAAATCCTGTGTCACAGAATGAAGCATCCTTTGGTTATATGCCCAAGAGTGGTAGAACTGAGTCTTGTGGTAGATCGATTTCTGTATTTCTGAGGCTCTACACGTTTGCCCTCTCCTTCCACCACATTCTCACTAGCATGAACAGTCACTTGTTTTATTGATCTTACCTTCTGAAGAGTGTGTGATGAAATCTCAAACTAGTTATGATTTGCATTTCCTTGATGACTAAGAAGGTTGAACATACAAGTGTTTCTGACTCATTTGAGTCTCCTTCTTCAAGAAGCTTCTGCTTAGAACTGTACCTCATTTTTAATTAGGTTATTTGTTTTCTTGATTTCTAGTGTTTTTAGTTCTTTATATATTTTGGATATTAGTCCCCTAGCGGTTGTATAGCTGGTAAAACCCATCCTGTAAGCTGCTGCGTTGTCCAGTGACAGTGTCCTTTCTGTGCTGTCGGTATCATGAGGTCCCATTTATCGATTGTGTGTCTTAGTTCCTGTGCTACCAGTGTGCTGTTCAAAAGTTTTTTTCCCTGTGCCAGTGAATTCAATGTTATTCCCCACTTTGTATTCTATTGGGTTCAGTGTGTTCAGTTTTATGTTGAGGTCATTGATCCATTTAGAGCTGAATTTTGTGCAGGGTGGTAAGCATGGGTCTAATTGCATTCTTCTTCATGCCCTGTCCAGTCTGACCAGCAAGCACTGTTTGTTGAAGATTCTTTCTTTTTTTCCAGTGTGGGTTTCTGACTTCTTTATCAAAAATCAGGTGTCCATAGGTGTGTGGATTTATGTATAGATCTTCAATTTGATTACATTGACCCATAGGTCTGTTTTGGTGCTAATACCATGCTGTTTTTATTAATATACCTCTGTAATATGACTTGAAGTCAGGGGTAGTGATACCTCCAGCAGATTTTTTATTATTATTATTATTCAGGATTGTTTTAGCCATCTTGGGTTTTCATAGGATGCTGAAATTGTCCTTTAAGATCTATGAAGAATTGTGTTTCCATTTGGTGGGGACTGCATTGAAACTGTAGATTGCTTTTGGTAGGATGGCCATTTTTACTATGTTAATCCTACCAATCCATGAACATGGGAAATCTATCCATATTCTGATATTTTCTTCAATGTCTTTAAGTTTTTATCACGTAAGCCTTTCACTTGCTTGACTAACCCTATGATTTTTTATGTTATTTGAGGCAATTGTGAAAGATGTTGTTTCCCTAACTTTTTTCTCAGTTTGCTTGTCATTTGTATATAGGAGGGCTACTGATTTTTGTGAGTTATTTTTTAATCCAGCTACTTTGCTGAAAGTATTTATCAGCTGGAAGAGTTTCCAAGTAGAATTTTAGAGTCACTTATGTATATTTTCTGTAAATATAGATACTTTTACTTCTTCTCTTCCAATTTATATCTTCTTGATCTCCTTTAGTTGTCTTACTGTTTTAGCTAGAACTTCAAGTACTATATTGAACATGTATAGAGAGGATATATATATATGCAGCCTTATCTTGACCCTAATCTTAGGGAAGTAACTTTGAGTTTCTCTCCAATTTAAGTTGATATTGGCTATAGGCTTATGGTAAACTGAGTGTCAGATGATACATACACTGGAGATAAAAGCAACATACATATGTTGCTTTCATAATTAGTTTTAAAATGCTTAATATTATTATCAGGCTCATATACCCTTTCAATGATATCCCCTTTTCTCTCTCTCTATTTCTCTCTCTCTCTCTATTTCTCTCTCTCTCTCTCTAGTTCACAATCTAGTAATAACAGAGGAAACAACTCTCCTCTCCTCCAGTATGTACATCATATTTCGTTATTAGTTATCAAGATACTAAAAGAAATGTCCAATTAAAATGAGGCTTCCCTATTTACACAAATAAAGACTTCAGCTCTGGCATTTTTTATAGCATTGAAACTGCCACACTACCCACATTTGGGCTCCAGAATATCAAAGCCAACCTAAGGGACCCCACCTTCCCTGCTGGAACTGCTTACCTTTATTCACACCACCAGGGTAGATGTTTCCCAAACACCAAACTTGAAACTGCTGGTAACCAGGATTTTAATTTCTTTTAATTTGTCAAATCTCCTCTGAACCCTTTTATGATCATCTCTTCCCAATGACCCCTTTAAGATGGAGGTTGCAGTTTCTGGACCACTGGCAGCCTACAAGGAAGTTGTGTTTTACTGTCAGTGTATAGTGATTTCTTCTCAACGGAAACATTCCCTCCCTCCTGAAAGGATGCTCATGAAATTAAGGAAGAAACAAACTTCACAAGTCTGGGAAAGTTGAAATAAGATCCACCCCCAAGTTATAGACATAAACATTTGCCAGGGGAAGACACTCTGGTCAACTGCACTGCTGAGAAGAGACTCTTGGCCCTGTTGAGTTGCCTGTTAAGTGATGCAGAGAGCTCCGGAGTTGCCGGTTTTTGAGTCATCAACCTGTTAGGGTGGGCTTTTGGTGGTGTACTTACACCATTGAGTCATCCTTGCTCTTTTAAATAACCCGTCACCCACACTCCTGTGAGCAGTCTCAATACAAACTCATTGATTTACCAAGGACTTTGATAGAATAGTTACTTTGATCTTTTGTAGGTTCTCTATCTCAGGAAAGGAGTTGTGTGTGTGTGTGTGTGTGTGTGTGTGTGTGTGTGTGTGTGTTGTGTCTCCCCAGTAAAAATACCACACAATAACCTTCATCCCTAGATCCCAAGACCAAAATGCCTTCTTGGGTTGATGACTGGCCTTCAGTGTTTTTCTGTCCAATTCACTTTGTTATCATGACTGTTGGCTGACTCAAGAGTTTAGCACTTTTCATCAGTTCTGGGAAACTTCTGAACAAAAGATTCAGCACTTCTGCCAAGTTCCCATAGAAGCATGATGACATAGCCAGATCAGTGAGTCAGTCCCCAAGAAGATATTCCTTCACTGGCTCAGGCCTCACTTCCAGTAGTACAGGGTTAGCTTGGGACATGCTACACTTCTTCATTGTCTGTATTCCTAGGAGTTGTGTAACAAATACCCAATGCCTTTGAGCAGGATGTCTCAATCTAAGTTGCCTATTTGTAGCTAACTGATTGGGCTTACATCTTGGTGAAACATAAAACCCAAAATGAACACAGCCAAGAATGAAGAGTGCTGAGGAGAGGCTGCTTGTTTATTTCCCGGCTGTCCACACTCTCCCCCCCAAAAAAACCCACATAGAAACTGTAGTAATTAAATTACTGCTTGGCCCATTAGCTCTAGATTCTTATTGGCTAACTCTTACATATTAATTTAACCCATTTCTATTAATCTGTGTATCGCTACATGGCAGTGGCTTACTGGCAAAGTTTTGGCATGTCTGTCTCTGGCGGTGGCTCCATGGCTTCTCCTTGACTCCACTCTTCTTTCTCCCAGCATTCAGTTTAGTTTTCCCTGCCTAGCTCTACTTTACCCTATCAGGCCAATCCAGTTTCTTTATTAACCAATGGTATTCACAGCATATGGAGGGGAATCCCACATCACCTCCCCTTTTCTGTTTAAATAAAAAGGAAGGTTTTATCTTTAACATAGTAAATTTAACATAGTAAAATTTCATATAACAAAACAGTTATCAAGCAAGAATTATAGTTACAATATTTATATCTATTTTATCTTTTATCATAACTAAGGAAAACTATAACTATATATTCTTCAAATCTATCAAAGACTCCAGGAGGATATAATATTACCTAAGTAAACAAGAAGTGCCTTGTAAGCTACTTCCAGAACTCTAGAAATCACAGAGACATCTTGCTGCCTGGACCGTCACCTAAAGTTCTTCTGTACCATTGGGGCACCATATTCAGCCAATGGGCTGATAGTATCCAGAAGATTTTTCCATGAGGAGAAAATTTCAGAGAGAGTTCTGCCTATATTGGCAGTTTGCCAGTCACCTTTTATGTGTCCTGCAGAATGTCTGGCAGACTTTTTCAGGAAGAAGGAACCCCGAGGACCACCTTACCTTTAGGTAAGTTCAGCAGTCATTTCTCTGTGGATCCTGCATGGTCAGTTAAGCAGTCCAGGATAGAACAGTTTTTTGCCCAAATAGCTAGCAAACTCTATAAAGAGCATCTTTGATGCCCATCTTCCTCTTGAAGTAGATTGGTGCTGCCAGGAGCAGATGTGTCTCATTATCATGAAAAGTCCTAACTTCTTTAAACATTTTAAATGCCATATTCTTAAGTTCTTTGAAAGATTTGAAAATCCCTATCCATCTGAACTATATCTCTGTACATCTAGAAAACCTAACTATCATGACTATAAGCTTGACTATTATAGATGACTATCAACCTATATTTCTTAATTATACATTAAATTTTTAAATTAGCTAGACAAACACAATACCTCAATCAAGATTAGAAATACATATACACAGTATAACAAAATTGACCTTAAATTTGTATCAATAAACCAAGATCTATACCAATGCAAATCTCTATAGCATATACACCTTTAAATGTAAACAAACATTTATAAACAATATTTGGGAATTTGGGTGTAGTTTTCTCCATACTACTTCCTGCTTTTTATTAGGTGAAGTAATTTTTTGAGGGGTGTTCAAGGTGACGTTTTAGGGGATCTTGGTCCATCAAACCACATTAGTCTGGAAGAAATCCACAGGTTCTCTTCTTTTGTGGAAACAAAAGAAAAACCTCTTTTCCAAAACAACATTTCCTTAGACTCAAATTTTGAAATCAAGATACCTTTAAAACATATATGTTGGTTTAGCTTAACAGCCCATACAATGAAATGTCTCTCTGTACTTAGCTCTTTCATAGTCAAAAAATTCGAAGAAAACACAATAATATACATAATCCAGACTGTCTGTGTATATTCCATCTTTACACACTTATTTGTATTTATTGTCTTTACTCTTTTAATCTATGACTGTCTTACTCTGTCTCTTTAAAGACTTTATTTTTTAAAATTTGTTTCTTTTTATAACGCTCTATACTCTTTTTCTTTTCTCTTCCAAGCCCATGTACATTTATCCAACATTGTAACCCATTTAGAGGTCTCTTTTTTAAAATCTATATTTGTCTTTATTGTGTATCTGTACTCCTTTTCTGACCAGAAGTGCTTCTTAAAATGCTAAGCCCTTCTTATGAACTTAAGCAGTGGCATTGCTAGGGGAAATACAGCCCTACCTGCTTGCCCCATCCAGTCCAGCATGGCAAGGCAGAGGTCTGTTTAATGTGAGCTATGTTCACAACCACATTTTAAGGCCCACAGTGGGTCTATGTTGCCAATAAGCAAGTTGTAGCAGTCCGCTCACAAACCCCACTCAAATGCTCTGTAGCCAGACCTGAAAGATTTGAAACTATTTGTGCTGGAAAACTAGGAAGCCACCATTTTTTTTTAAAGAAGCAGCACAATTTTTACTATGCCCCACAGTGCCTTGCTCGCTGCAATCCCATCTAGAAAAAAAACATTGTGGCTACCAAAAAACTATTCTAATTTCTGTTCTTTTGTGTCTAGAATTCTTTTTCAAGCTTTCTCAGATTTTACTAGCACACATTGGAGCGCCAATTCGTTGGAAGGAGGCTGCTTGTTCATTTCCTGGCTGCCCAGATTCCTGAAAAAAAAACACACAAAAACTATAATAATTAAATCACTGCTTGGTCCATTAGCTCTAGCTTCTTATTGGCTAACTCTTACATATTAATTTAATCCATCTCCATAAATCTGTGTATCACCATGTGGCAGTGGCTTACTGGCAAGGTTTTGGCATGTCTGTCCCTGGTGTTGGCTCCATGGCTTCTCCTTGACTCCACCCTTCTTTCTCCCATCATTCAGTTTAATTTTCCCTGCCTATCTCTGTTCTATTCTATCAGGCCAAGCCAGATTATTTATTAACCAATGGTATTCACAGCATACAGAGGGGAATCCCACATCAGAAAAGAGCTGAGAAAGATGATTATACTATATTATCTATTGCAGGTAAGAAGAGCAAAGCAAATGATTTCCAAGACAATGGCCACTTTGAACAAAGAAAGAGAATTTTGTTTTAGAAGCCAGTACATATTAAACTGGAAAGTACTTTAGGGGTGGGCACATTTCCAAGCATGTTCAGTTAATAATTGCATTCTTGAATATGCTTAGTTTAAGGTCATCGTTCATAAAGGAAAGATGGTGAACACAGTTTTGAGCATGTTTAGTTGAAGATTATGGGACACATGTTTGAAAGGTTAAAATGGTGGGCAGGAACACCGCTGGGCATGTTCATTGTTCTCCGGTTCTATTAGCTGACAACCAATAGAGGCATTTTGCCTCTAGAGTTGCCTGTCCTCCTTAGTGGTTATCAGTTTTTGTGGCTATCACCAACATTAGGAGACACATATTTCTGCTACTTCTGAATATCCCTATTGTGAACCCTATTAGTCAACCTCTCCTCCAGTTCCCAGACCCTGACAACTAATGTGTCTTAGAACTTTTTGTTGTTGGGGAAAGGGATAGAGATGGAGATAGGATTTTACTATATAGTTAGGGGCCTAGAGATTAGGCCCTGCCTGGTAGACCAGGCCTATGTATAACAGGCTTTCCTGGAACATGCAGTAATTCTTCTGTCTCTTGTCTCTCAAGTTTCTGGAATTCAGGTGTGTGACACCATTTTCAGTGGTTTACATCTTTTAAAAGAACCATCTTTGGTGATGGGTGATGTGGGATTTCCCTCTGTGTGCTGTGGTTACAATTAATGAATAAAGAAACTGCTTTGGGCCTATAGCAGGGCAGAACTTACCTAGGTGGGGAAAATTAAGCTGAATGCTGGGAGGAAGAAGGGCGGAGTTAGACAGAAGCTATGAAGCTGCCACCAGAGTCAGACATGCTGAAACTTTGCCTGTAAGCGACTGTCACTTGGCAATACACAGATTAATGAAAATGGGTTAAATTAATATGTAAGAGTTATCCAATAAGAAGTTAGAGCTAATGAGCCAAGCAGTGATTTAATTAATACAGTTTCTGTATGATTATTTCAGGGCTAAGTGACTGGGAACTAACAAGTGGCCTGCTTCTGCACTTTGGGATTAGGAGCATTTGGGAAGATATTGTCAGCATATGAGTAGGTTAAAAAGTCTGTGTACAATTGTGCACGTGCTTTCCAACTGAAATGGCAGAGTTGCACAACCGAAGCACAGCTGTGTGGTACTTTCATCACTGCATTGTGACTTGGCATGAGGCTGTCACTCAAGATGCGATGAGTTAAATATTGTATGGTGTTATCCCTCCTGCCTCCCATACTTCCTCTCCCCTCTTTTCTGTTGTGGTATAATCTTTTTGTACACTGTGAAGATCTGTCTTTGCCAAGATGCCTTTTGATTGGTTTAATAAGGAACTGAATGGCCAATAGCTAGGCAGGAAGATGTTAGGCTGGACTGGACTTCTGGGCAGAGAGAGAGGATGTGAATCTAGGAGAGGGGACAGAGGGCATGGAGAGGGAACAGAAGGTGCAAGATGGAACAGAGGTAAAAACCATGAGGCAAAACATAGATAATTATAGATGGGTTAACTTAAGTTATGAGAGCTAGTGGAACAAACCTAAGCTATAGGCTGAGCTCTCACAATTAATAATAAGTCTCCATGTCATATTTTTATGAGTCGGTGGCCCAAAGAAGAATCTATCCACACTTTTCCTATCCTTTCCATCCATTGTTCCCTACTAATTTTTATCTCCTCCCTCCATCTTTTTTCGGTTTCTTTATTAATCAAATCAGTAAAATCCATTAAGTCTTCAAGGAAAGACCAAAAAGGAGACATGTGTCCTAAATATCACATTTTCAGATACAAGGGAGGATAAACTGTCTCATGATTGTTAGTGATAGTGGCATTGTGTAAAACCCCTTAGTATCCATCAACATAACCAGACTAAATAATTGTGCCAAAATTCCATGCTCATGGGGAGACAATGATTAGAAAGATTTAAAACAGATTTCTCATTATGAGAAAATTTCTTCACGGAAATAAATAAAAAGGAGTTCTCAAACAAAAAATGGGAGTAGCTCTTCTCTAGCCACCCAAAGAAAGCTATTTAGCCACAGCTCGTTGATTAAGCTGTGCTGACTGCAGCAGCTACAGAGTTGTCCTGAGAAAGTAAACTGAGTGAGACTTTTGCTCCAGAGGAGAACAGTTACTCAGAATCGAGGACACCGAGTGCAGCATTAATAGTAATTAAGAGACAAGGCACGGGACAGCCGTCTTCTGACCATCTCACAGAGTCTACTGAAATTGCCAAGTTTGTATTTATTTGGGAACTCAGAGTTAGTTTGGAAGTGATTGGAGAATTGACCTTTATAAATAGTCTGCAAAGAGCAGCCAGAGGTGAAAGTATTTTCAAAGAAATTGAAAAAAAACCCCACTAATTTAATACAACCTGAGGTGGAATATGCTATGCCAAACTCAGTGGCAGAAGAAACAATGTATGGAATAGTAAAGACCCGATGGTGGGAGAGTTTGTAAATCTGGGGACAATTTAAAATCCATAGAGCCTGATTTTTTTATGATGCTGTCAGCAGACATTCTAGTACAACAGTTCAGTACTGAAATGCTACCTAAAACTACAAGTTCAAGTTGTCTTTCGATGAAAGTCTCAGGCTGCAGTAAAGTCATCCCAACAATAGAGTCACTGGAATGTTTGGATACCAACCTTACCCTGTTGTCCAAGGGTAAGTAAAATAAAGAGTGGATGCTGCATGAAGTTTTCCATGCAGGTTTGCAGTGTGGTATGTAGAGATCATGTGTTGTTCTTTGGTTTTGTGCAGTTATCTGCCTGTTGGATCTCACTACAGAGGCAAAGGAGAATTTCTTAGTTCAAAATTCCTTTCAGTTGAAAAATTGAGCTTTTCCCTAAACTTGGATTTGAAGCCATTCATTGATAATATGATGGTATCATAAAAGATATATACTGAGTAAGGAAGTTAACAGAGTTCTATATATGCTTTCACAAATCAATAGGCTCAATTAAAATATGCTCATGAACTTGAATCAATTCTTAATGTTATTTGCTGGAGGAGTTATTGTCAAAGATGAACTTCTTACTCACCTCAGAATCAAAACTCCCCATGAAGTCTCACTGCTGGTAGCATTGGCAGATGGACATCAACAGTCGATGTTATTAATAATAAAATCTGAGCCCAACTTGAGTAGCATGTTCTCTGTTCCCCCAAAGAAATCCATCTTTTCATTACTATGCATCTCTATTTAAAAAGCAATACTCAGTTATTATATTTTAAAGTTTGTCAGTAAAAAAAAAATATGTGCCTTTTGGTCTGGAAAACCTGAAACATCGACTATTCCACAGACTGTGAAAGGGGAACTCTGTTTAGTTCATCCTAAGTGAGCAGTGAAAGGAGCAAATGCAAGGAATGTTGCTCTGCTGGGAAACTTCAGGACACATAGTTGGCAGGATTTGAAGATTGCCAGGCCAAGCCCAGAGCAATCACAGGGGCCTTATCCAGGGGAGGCAAAAGACTCAAAGGGAGAGAATGAGATGGAACCACAGACACACGAGTCTGAGGTATACGGTTTGAAGATGGAAGTAGCAGCAACCAGACAGAGAATCCTGGTAGATTAGAAATTGAAATAGGAAAGGACATAGATTGTCCTTTTGAGCTTCCAAAAGGACATAGACCTGCTGATACTTTGGTTTCTGCCCCAATGTAAGCCATTTCAGATTTATGATACCCAAAACCACATGTTCTTTGAAATCATTAAGTTGATAGCAATTTGTTATGGCAGTTATAGAAAGCTAATACCCCTTGATACTGGTGGATTTCTTTTTAGACACCGTGAGTACCAAGATCCTTAGATGCTAAGGTCTCTTATCTCCTCTGGTAGTATTTATATATAACTGAAGTAATCCTCCTGTGTACTTTGACCTCTCTCTAGATTACTTACACTATCATGTAAATAGTTTTGTACTGTATTATTTACGGAATAAATGTTACAAAAAGTGTGTCACAGGTAGAGTAATTTTTATCAATGTTTTCAATCCTTGATTGAATCTGTGGGTGTGATGCCCATACAGGAAGGAAGGTTGATTAGTTCTACAGTTGGTGGGTGAGACTGGTGAGAAGCAGGAAGTGATGGTGTAAGGATGAGCGTGTACTTCTGCTTCAAATTAAATATCAGGCGGAGAAATTTTATGTTTCTGCCCCATTAGTGGAATATTTTGCATGGTATATGATTTTAAAGGCATGTAAATTCTCAAGGGGGTATGGGATTTTAAATAAATATGATTTAGGCTTGTAGAGAAAGAATTGTATTTTCTTAGTCATGGAAGTGCATTTATGAGCAATTGTTCATATTCAAAGAACACTCAAGTAATCTTTGTTCCTTTTGAGTGCTTCTCCCTCTACTCCACCAAGGATATTTCTTTTACTTTCTAAAACATAAGAACACAGAATAACCTAGTGGTACAGACCTTTAACCCCAGCTACTCAGCAGGCCAAAACAGGAGGGTGACAATTCCGAAGCCTGCTTGAACTACAGAGTGAGTCTAAGGTCAACCTGGATGACTTAGTAAGACCCTGTCTCCAAATGGCTGTGGGTATAGCTGAGTTCTGGAGTACTTGCCTAGTACATGCAAGTTCTTGCGTTCAATCCCTAGTACTGAAAAAATAAAAGCAAAATAAAGCAGCATAAATTTCTCAGAGTTTTGCATATGGGAGCAGTTAAAGGGCCCACACTGACTTGAGGAGCTAAAAAGAAAAATGTGCTAGGTGGAGATCCTCCCTGGAAACAAAACATTAGCTTAAGGTTGTAGAAAAGCAATGCCAAAGCAAGACAAAGAAGCTGAGTGTAATTCCTTGCTATCTGCTTGGTTCATATTTTCTAGACTAAAAATAAATTGTTTGTTAGCTAGTGCATTCTTTCATGATTCCAGACTTCTTAGGAAACACTAATGCTAGAGACATTTCTAAGTAAGACTTACCAAAGAAGGCAGAGAAGATCAAAACGTCAGAAAGGACTTCAAAGCAACCTTAAAGCTCTAATCTTTCATTTAAAAGTTAATATAGATACTCTTAACATGATTTTAGTTAGAAACCCACTTGAGAAGGCAAAATAAATTCTGGAATTTTTAGAATGGAGGCAGTGTGAATATCAGCCCTAGTTGATGGATGAAAGATAGAAAGATAGAAGGATAGGGAGTCTAAATTGACTTCTGGCTGGTATGAGTTGCTTTTCTCTCCACAGTGATCAAATACCCAGCAAGAAGCAAATTTGGAGAAGGATTCATTTTGGTTCATGGCGTGAAAAGACCAAAGTCCTCTGTGGTGGGGAAGGAGTGGCAAATGAGAAGGCAGGAGCCTGAGTCTGCTTGCTGACTGGTGCAGGAGAATTGTCTGTATTCTGTCAATCATGATATAAATAAACGCTGATTGGCCACTAGCCAGGATGTATAGGTGGGACAACCAGACAGGAAGTAGAGACGGAGTAAGGAGAATAGAATTCTGGGAAGCAGGAAGCTCTCTTGGCATTCTTTCCAGACCACCAAAGAAGCAGGATGTGACCTGCCCCGCTGAGAAAGGTACTGAGCCATGTGGCTAACATAGATAGGGATAATGGATTAATATAACTTATAAGAGCTAATAAGAAGCCTGAGCTAATGGGCCAATCAGTTTTATAACCTAACGCAGACTCTCTGTGTGATTTTTCTCTGGGACTAAATGGCTGGGAGACCGGGCAGGACAGAAACCAAGCAGGCCCTCATGCTACAGCTGACATTGTGGCTGATCAGCAAGCAGAGAAGTGGACTGCCAGTACTCCCCTTCCCATTTTGATTCTGTCTTGCACCCCAACCCATGGGACAGTGTTGCCCACATTCAGAGTGATTTTTCCCTGGAAATGCCTACACAGACACAGCGGAAGGTGTATCTCACCAGTATCCTAAGCATTTCTTAATCTAATCAAGTTGACAAGCATATTTACTCATCATGGGACTCTGGGCTTAGACTTCATTAGCTAAAGTCACCACCAGTCTCAAATCATTCCATGTAATTAAGGGAAACAGACGATTTTCTTGGGGTAGTACATATAACAGTGTTCCTGCGTTTGCTTTTTCCTGGTTAATGTTGGGCTATCCCTCTCAGCCATGGCTGTTACTTTATTGTTGAACATGGCTGCTATTGCCAACATGACTGCGATTGCCCAGAATTATGACTAATGCTTGCTCTGCTCCAACAACCATAAAGCAAAAGTGGGTCAACAATCGTCTTCCCACCTGCTAATCAGTTCTCCACAGAGCTTTTCCCTCACCACGTCTTCTCCACCGGTGACCTCAGTTAACCTTCCTGACTTGCATTTTAGTCTGCTGCCAACTGTCTGATGCCACAAGGAGGGCCAGAAAGTAAGATAAATGGTATCAAACCAAGCTACACTCCAACACTGCCCGGAGCTCTTCTGGATAAAGCCTACCTTTCCCCTCCTCTCTTGGCTAAGTTCCTTTTCTACCCTGGATGCTATTGTGCAGAGGAACAGTGTCTTCTACATCCTCCCATGTAGAGACTGAACCTTGAGCATGACTACTGTCTACACATTACTCAAGTGTTGCCTACGTTAGGCTTGTCAGAAGCTGCCTGCAAACAGAACCCTGGCCCTCCTTACTCAGGGATTCTATGTTCTCCAAGGGTATAAGTGAAGATCGTTCCTCTGGCCCAGTACTTTAATTTCATAGAGATTTCAGGCAAGAAGCCTAGAATATAAACATATTGCTTGGTCATTCTTTCAATTCACTTAGATCCTAGAAAAACAGGTTCCTACTGAAAGTGCTAGTTTCTATATGTCATTCTCAATGGACTTTTATGCTCAAACCCAAAGGGCTGTTGATTTAAATCTGCTGCAACAAACAACCATTAACAGGGTGACTTAAAAGAGCAAACAATTGTTCTTGTACTTCTGTGGGGAGGAGTAGTCAGAGTTTGAAGTCTAAGGGCCAGTTCTTCCTGAAGTCTCTAAGGAAGGTTCTTTAGTGAGTCTGCCTTCTGGGCTGTGGTGACTGTTGGCAGTCCTTGGTATTCACTCGTGGTAGCAGAATGCCAATGGCTGCTTCTGATATGCCATGAGCTTCCTCATAGTATCTCTA
Organism: Ondatra zibethicus; assembly: GCA_004026605.1. Classification (NCBI taxonomy): domain Eukaryota; kingdom Metazoa; phylum Chordata; class Mammalia; order Rodentia; family Cricetidae; genus Ondatra; species Ondatra zibethicus. The sequence continues at coordinate 69,382 of PVIU01003564.1, read as the reverse complement.
TGGTAAACCTTCTGACCTTTTCATTGAAAGTATACCAACAACTGAACATAAGGCCTGTCCTAAAACTAGAACAATCTTATTTTATGACCCTTAACTACACTGACAATATCCTATTTCCAAATGGGTCCCTGTTCTTGGGACTGGGAACTGGGACTTTAATGTATGTTTCAGAACTGCTTTTCAACCTGCCCAGCATCCTTTCTACAGTGGTTTTCCACTAAGCTGTTGACCTACCAAAACTTTTAGCTGATAATTGGTGCTAAGATCCCTCCTTCTGCCTACGAGGTTAGGAAGACCATGTGTATAGAGACTTTTTATTGTTGCTATCACACATGCTACGAAATAAATACAATCTTTATTTCCCTCCCTTTCCTGAAATGACTCCCACTCTTAGTTTTCCACCCTATTATTATCTTTGACATTTTTATTACTTTTAGTTAGCATGCATGTATGTGTTCAAATGCTTGTGTGCTGATCCACCCTGTGGCCAGTGAGGCTAAGCCTTGAGGATTGAAAGATCTATTCCAAAGGACTGTACGGGGAAAATCCAGGAGACTCCAGGCTTTTGAGCTCAAGAGTAGTGTAAACAAAGCAGTTCTCATTTTTTTATTACTAAAGCAAGCAAAACATGAGGTGGTGTTTACAGTCAGCTTAAGCAAACACAAGTACAGCTAGGGAATACATCTTATCAGCTTTGGTCCTGTGGAAAGAGTCAAGACTATTTCTTTCCCACAGAGATAATTTGGACATACCAGGGCATTCCATTTATTTTCTTGCTTTTAAGTGTATTCAGTTATCACAGTTTATGCAATCCTTTTTGGAAGGTTACCTTGTGGGAAGAACATTCTGCACTCTGGTCTTTCCATAGTTCACAGAGTTCACAGCGTTGGGACATGGGTTCCTGTGTCGTGCATGAGTGCACACAGCATGGCATTGGAGAAAAATTTATAGGAGTTGTTTCTCTCCTAGGATTTGGCTTTCAGGAATCAAACTCAGATCACCTTTGCCCATTGAGCCACCTTTCCTGCCTTTAACTTTATTTTTCTGCCTTCCCCCAAAACTTAGTAAGCAATTTGCCTTTTCAAAGACCGTTTCTGACTTGAAGTCCTTAAGCCACTGCAGCCTGACATAGGATGTGACCCTTTGGAGCATATCTCCCAACCCCCTTCAATTTGATGGCAAAATATCCTTGACCAATCCCAGGCTCTTGCTTGCCCTGGCAATGCCCATGTACACATACTTCTTTTGCCCTGTATGAAATGGAAGTAGGGATGCTATAGCTATTTCAAGTGACTTGCTTAGTTCTCTTGTTACTGGTCCATGGGTTCTGTCATTTGATGAGTTTCTCACATTCTATGAAAAGGCCAGTGTGCACGTAGTATCTAAAAAAAGTTACTCCCACACCGCCCTAGACTGGTGGCTCAGGACCTCCTTAGAAGAAGCCACGGGAATGATAATTTTTGCCATTCTCAAGTTCTTCCAGGGCAAAACCTAAATGCTTCAGGAAATGAATACAAAATATCCTTCTGGAAGAAAGAAGGGTGATAAGGACACATGTTAGTAAGACAGACAGTGACATCGATGCCAAGGACACCTGCACTATTTACCCCAAGGGAACAAAGGTCAAAGTGAAGACAGTATCCCAAGTCTCTCAACCTCTTCACAGTATTCTGAGTCCCTGACTTAGGTTCCTATTCCACTGAAGAGTCCCATGGCCACCACACTTTCATGAGTACCATCTCAACAACCTTGAAATTTGTTTCACAGCTTGGGATTTAGTTGGAAAATAATGAAGCCTATGAGAGGAAGTTACAGGGAAATTGAAACCAGCCTCTCAGGACTAATGCATGATATGGGACATAGGCAAAAGGGATAAGGCCAGAAGAAACATATCTAGGACGCATTGATGTGTAGAGGTGTGGTCCTCCCAGCATGCACTAGATGGAAGCAGCTACGAGTAAGGAAGCTCTTGCTGCCTTAACTGAAGCTGGTGAACTAGAGCCAAGATAGTGCTTATCTTTATGAGAACAAAACACCCCCAAATACCTAAACATGTATTTAACTTGCCAGAAAAAATAGCTAAGAAAATAGTGACAGATTGCTAAAGAACACGTTTCCTATTTTACCTGCTTGTGTTCCCAGCATCGAGGAAGGACACTATCACATTGCTGTCTTCTGCCTACTGTCAATCTGGAGAAATCAGTCAACTTCACCAGGCCATGAATGAGGTCATTTGAGCACCTATGTGCCTACTCAGCTGTCCATCTGTCTACCCATCCATCATTCTACAGGCACACAGAGTATCTGTGACGTGATGGGAACTGAAGGAGCCAGAAAAATGAGCACACATTGTGCTGAAATCACACATGGTTCTGTATATGATGAATCTGCCAGTTTTCCCTTAGTTACAAGAGAAGGAAGACTTGATGAGGAAACATTTAAATACAGAACTACTCCATCACGAGTTATGTGACTGTGAGTAAGTTAGTTAGCATTTTTGGGGGGAGGCATGGTTTCCTTACTTGTGAAAAATAAACCCAGTATGAGGAAGTTTGATGTGGGGTTCCCCTATGTATGCTGTAAATATCATTGGTTAGTAAAGGAACTGTCTTGGGCCTGCGCAGGAAATAGAGGTAGGCGGGGAAAACTAAGCTGAATGCTGGGGGGAAAGAAAGGCAGAGTGAGGGAGAAGCCATGTTGCACTGGGGGAGGCAGACACTGGAACTTTAGCCGGTAAGCCACAGCCACGTGGAAATACACAGATTAATGGAGATGGGTTAAATTAAGGTGTAAGAATTAGCAATAAGAAGCTAGAGCTAATGGGCCAATCAATGATTTAATTAATACAGTTTCTGTGTGATTATTTTGGGGCTAAGTGGCCAGGAACTAACTAGAGGCCTCCTTACAACAGAAGTTGCTACAAGGAATAAAGAAAATGAATACAACTCTTGGATATAGTGTCTGTTTCTCTTAGTCCCCAACTCCCACCCCTCACCCCTGTCTTTTTAATTTGTTTTGTTTGCTTTTTTTTTTTTTTTTAGATAGGGTCTCATGTATCTCAGGCGCTGACCTCCATCTTGCTAACCAGGGGAGGATGACCTTGAACTTCTGACCCTCCTGCTTCTACTTCCTGAACGCTGGGATTACAGACAAGCATTACATTGTCCCAGCTTTCTCTTAATTATAGGACGATCTTCCCTGGAACAGGAATGGGCCATACTCCCTACAATAGCTAGTGTCTGCTATCTAGAAATTTAAGGGCCATTAAAAAACAGAATTGAACTGTGCTCCAAGCCAGATTTCTCTCAAGGGCTCATGGTTTTCCTAGGACCTGTTTTTGAGGATTCTTTTTTTTTCTTTCTAGATTTTTTGAATTAAATTTTTTTGTACAATATATTTTGATTATGTTTTCCCCACCCCATCTCCTCCTAGAACCTCCCTATACTATTTTTCTCTATCTTTCTTTTTCTATTATTTGTTTTGATTTTCATTTTTTTCCAGAATTCTAAAATGTCCATATTTGAAGAAGTTTCCAGTCTCTCCCACTGCTGCCGCGTAGAGTCAGCCCATTGTGGAGGTTTCTCCCTCACAGGACTACATCTCCTTGGCTACTTGTGGTTTAGTGTTCTGAGAGTGACGGAAGAACCATTGTTTCTTTTACACATGTTTAAACATCTGCACACTCAGCCTGTAAACTCAGTGACACACGCCAGGCAGCCACACATCTCCCAAATATGTGGGTTAAAGTCTATTGCTTATTGTATGAGTCAGACACATGTTGTTTATCAGCACATTTGAATTTAATTTTAGTTTTTAAAATAATCCTGAAGTCTCTCTAAAACTTGAAAGTGAGAAGGTACTTACTTCTGAATAATAGTCTTTATTATTCCTTTACTTTTATTATGCTAATTCTTATAAAAAATAAAACAAGCATTGATAAATGTCACTTCGAAATGTTGGAAAAAGCAATAGATTAGGGAATTGAACAATAAGTGAACACAAAATTTCCCAGAAGTTGTACTGGGAAATTCATAGTGAAGTTCTTGCTTATCCATCCTTTCTGGCTCTGTGACTGTGAGCAGATAATCTCTCTGTTGTAATGAAGGGGAGAGGGCTACATCCTTCTGCCGAGCTCCCCGCCGCCGAAATAATTACACAGAAACTGTATTCATTTAAACACTGCCTGGCCCGTTAGTTCTAGCCTCTTCTTGGCCAACTCTCACATCTTAAACTAACTAATTTCTATTAATCTGTATTCACCACGAGGATGTGGCTTACCGGCATGAGTCTAACCAGTGTCCATCTTGGGCTGGAGAAGCATGGTCCTCCCAGCATTCCATCCTATCTACTCCGCCTACCTGATTTCTGCCCTATCAAAAGGCCAAAGCAGTTTTCTTTATTCAATCAATGAAAGCAATACAAATGAAGAAGCACCTCCTACACCATCTCTCGAAGATTGTAATTATTATTATTAGTATTAATATCATTATTGGTAGTAGGACTATCTGAAACACAGAGCAGCAGTCTTATTCTGAAGTATGATGGAATAGGCAGGTGCTGTGGTAGATACCCTTGTGCATTACACTCCCCACAGGGTTACTATATAACCAATGCTTTCTTTTCCAAACAGATTTTCCACTATTTCTACTTGCCACTGTTTCTAAAGGTGGGGACTTTTACAGATTACAATGTCATCTATCTAACTTATGAGTTATCTAAAAATGTATTCTTTTCCACTTCCCTTGGGGTAACTAAGCCTTTTAATATATGAATGAGGACTACCTGCCAGTCAATGGTCCAGTGACTTATTAATTTGGTGCTAGAGATGACTGAGAACTGGAATCCATAGCCCAAAATTGCATACAGAAGATACACATACACTAGTATTTCTTAGGCTCCACCTAAGTGGCATTCTATTTCTTGTAGAGCTTTATTACCAGACATCAAATGCTGCTAGGTTTAGGCACACAGTAAACCAGACTTGTTCCAGATTTTCAGGATTCTTGAAGGCTCAAAAAAAAATCACAGAAGCTACACATGCAACTATAAATAGTGGTAATGGTCATGAAATAAAAGACCAAGAGTCTCCAGGGCCTTTGCATGGCATACACTCTGTTTGATCCAGGATACAGCGAAGATCGGAGATTTGTTTTAAACAGAATTATCTGATGAATATCAAGACTATTTGAAGATATTCCAGCTGCTATAGAAGGAATAGATTGATGTTATGGTTGTGGTCTGGTGGTTCTGAAGGCTGGGAAGCTCAAGGTTAGGGATGCTGTCCTCTGATTTGGGTCCTTCTTGCTGCCTCACAACGTGTTGGTGGGCAACACTTGGGGAGACAGAGCAACCACTAGCTTGGATCCCTCTCCCTCTTCCTATGAAGTCACTAATGCCATAATAATTGTTCTTCTATCGTGATCTCATCCAATCCTAACTATTCCACAATGCCCTACATCAATATCATTGGAATATGAACATGGTATTGTGTTTCCAACACAATAACTTTTGGGGACACATTCAAACTATATAGCAGGTAGAAGAGATGGGTATGAGGTTAAGAAAGAAAATGGGAAGGCAAGCTGGAAGGTAATAGAGACCCTCTCCCTGACCTCCAGCAGTAAGAGGCAGAAAGAAGTATAGGAAGAACGGAGAGCCTTTGATAATGGACATGTCAAAGGAGGCAGGTTATGAAGAAGGGAGAAAAAGATGTTCTCCAGGTTTCTTCACTGAGCAATGAGAAGGAAGGACCTGTCAATGGCCTTGTAAACATGGTTTTAAGTCTGTACGGGTTTTGATTGTTGTTATGCTTGTTATTTATGCCTATATTTAGAGAACATTGCTTGTGATTGTCTTGATTATTTTACTTCTATTCAGTTGCTTAGTTTCCAGCACCATGACTATGTATAGAACACCATTAACTTTTGGCTGTCTCTGAGCTCTTTTCACTCTGGAATACAGAGCCAGTGAATTAATTGTATCATCTTTAACTCTGCCTCCAGTTACAGTCACATACATTTAATAACCATGGTTAGAATAAACTCTGACTCCAGTAGAATAAGCCCTTCTTGTTCTCTGAACACTGATGTGGGCCCCACTTCTTCTCTTGTATGAGAAGCCATTGCTCTTCCTGCTTCCCTGAAAAGAACTCTGACCACCCTTGTTTCAGCTCTTGCCTACTGCTTACGATCACCTGCCCCCATGGGCTTCTGTATATCACTCTTGCCTTAGGATCACATAAAACCACTGTAAGCTTTTTGAAAGCAAAGACAGGGTCTACAGAACCTTGCCAGGAGCCTGTCACACGGCCAAAGTTTTCTTTGTCAAATGGCTGAGTTCATATGAAGTTAGGTAGGCAGGGAAGAGGGTGGAAGAGTTATTATGGTCAAGTAGAAACTTAGACCAGTTTTCACCACACACAAATTGGAGATATTTGACCACATTTACCTATGTATAGATAAAAACTGTAACATATTCATACATGTGACAAATGCTCTTATTTATGGCTTCTGTTTTCCCCTATTTACCAATACATTTGGAGAGTGAACTAAAAGAAACCCATTTTTTTTTGTCACTTTGTGATATTTCAATGCTATGTCTAGTTGTATTTTCTAGAAGCTCACTGTCCATTTTGTTTTCCACTCTCTGAAATATATTTATCAAGACAGCTCCTGGGCATTGATCCAAAAATGGTCTGAAGAAGCCAGGGGATTAAACAATACCAACAAACTTCTCAGTTACAACAGCTGAATGGGTCTCATCTAATTCCAGGCTGTGAACTGGACCATGGGCCATTAACTCTTGTCTTTCTGAAGTCTTAATAGTCATGAAACTACCAAATAATATCTGTCTGAATTTTTACTAACCTAATTTTGCAACAAAAGCCAACTAAATTGCAACACATTCATCTTTGACACATTACTACAGCTATTTTCCTTTGTGCATTTAGGAAACCTTTAGAGTCACTTACAGTATCATAGATCTGGTAAATACAATCCTTTTATTATAAAAGTGCTCTTCACTTCCTGAAGCCTTAAAACATCACCTCTTTAGTGGGGTCTCCTTTACTCACTCTATATAGCATTTTGCACACAAAATCCCAATTTCTTGGTCATTTACCAAGATTTAATTTATCCCTCTAATAATAATAAGAAAGGTAGTTTAACATAGGTGTAACACAAGTTTTAAACTTCATTTAAATCATTTAAATGTCCTTTCTGGAGAATGGCTTACTGACAACCCTCTGGACTAGATTACCCTTGGTTTTAAAGTGGCTTATGTTTTATCTACTGATCAAACTGGGCACCCTGACTCTTGGGTTTGCCTGAAGGCTTTACCACTGAAGACAGACAAACAATGGTTCCTTTTGTTTTCTTTTCTTTTGGTTTGATTTATGAGACAAAGCCTTGTTATGTAGTTCAGGCTCGCTTTGAAGATATGATTTATTCTGTCTCAGCCTCCCAAGTGCTGGGGTTAAAGGCATACACCACCACACCTGGCTAGCTCAATAGTATTTAACACCTGCTCGGATTAGAATAACATGTCGAACTGGTTATTCTACATCATCATGATTATGTAATAGAGCTGGTGTTTGAAACCAAGAGTTAACCCACCAATTAACGTGCTGTAATTGGCATGCTCCCATCTAAACAGTGGCAGGAATGTGCCTAATAATCATCATTATGTAGCTCCTGTCTAGAAACCACCCAGATGTCTGTCCCATAGAGGGGATAATTAAATGGGGGCATACTCATGTGAGACAGGAGGTCGTAGAAACAAAATAACTGAGTCACTGCTGTACCAAACAGCACTAATGAACTAACTCATCGTGTTAAATGAAAGAAGTCAGAGTCAAAAGAATACATAGTTCTGTTTATAAACTACAAACACAAATCATTTTATAGTTTAGCTATTTACTTGTTTATTTACAAGACAGGATGTTACTATGAAGCTCAGTTTGGCCTTGAACGCACAGCATAACCTAGCTTGACCTTAGTCTCACTGGCACTTGCTTTAGCATCTCCAACATATTCTATAGTGTATTAAGTAAGTATATTGATTTAGTTTGTGGAGGGAGGCAAGGGCTGTAATTGGGAGTGAGCAAAAAACCTCCATGGGGCTAGTAATACTTTTAAAAATTTTAACCTAAGAGGTCAAAAGTTATACAAATTTTTTAAAATTGCTTTATCTTTTCAATACGTTTTATAGGCTGCCATAGTTGATGGGTTACCGATAATATCAAACAATAGTATCCTCTGATGGAAGATATTTGTTTAAAAATAATTAGTTTTACAGTAACATTTATCTTTGTGAGACTTAACTCTCTACCAGTCCTTGCTCTTTGCTGCACCATAACTTTTTTTTCTTCTGAGGTTAATATACTAATTCCAATAAGTGAGGCCTAATATGGTTATTTCCTTTACTTCATCTTTAAAGCAGCCCGCACTTGGCATAGTGCCATAGTTGCAATTTAAGAATAAGTTAACGCCTTATAGGCTTATGTTTTAACATGGAGCTTAATAGTATTAAGATATGTTAAGCCCTTTAATCGTTTTAGAGGTCTCTAATACATGAGTTGAAAAACGTTGAAGGTGATGAGACTATTTTCTGATTTTAGCTGCTTTATTATAGAAAAGTTAGGAAGCAAAACAAGAAGAGAGAATGGTCCTAAGTCAGCGGCTTTCCAGAGAGCACTTTCTGAATTATTGCATGATTCTCCAAGGTTAATGATGCACCATAGATGCTTAAAAAGAAAATTCGCTAGACTGCTTTGACTTTTGCCCTTTCCATTTAGAGATATAAAACACTTTCTCAAGCCCTGATCTTCTTCAGAGTTATGCATTTTAAAGGTCAATGTCTTTAAACTCTATTGTTGATTACGTATATTTTCTTTCTCCTATAAGATGTTTAGAATAAGATTTCTCACCATATTTAGTGGAGAAAACAGGCTAAGTTACTGGTGGCACAGTCATCCCTTCCTTCTTCCTCCCCTTCTCCTAGTCCTTGTCCCCTCTTTCCTTCCCCATACTCTTGCTTTTCCATTCTGCCACACCGACTTCAGTGTTTATCTATACACCAAGTTTCTCCTGTGTTATTTTTCTCTCCTCTTGCCAGTGACCCCTTCACTTCCTGAAGTCTTTACTCAAACATCACTTCTTTAGTGGGGTCTCCTCTGCTCATCCTATATAGCATTTTGTACACAAAATCCAAATTCCTCTGTCATTTATCAAGATTTAATTTATCACTCTAGTATTTATCAGCATTGTTAACCTAGGATAACAGTCAGACCAAAGAAATGGGTTTATTCGAGAGTACTTCAGGGTATTATAATGAAGGGTAAATGTCTCATGGTGAATCATGGACCTGTCAAGGAGGCCAAGACAAGGGGAGATTTCACAGAAAACAAATGTGGTATTGTAAACTGTGGTTAAGAACACTTGCTGCTCTTGCAGAAGACTCTAATTGGTTCATAGCCCCTTTAACTGCAGTTCTAGGGGACCTGATGCCCTCTTCTGGCCTCCGTGGGCACCCTCACGTGTATGTATATGTACACACGTGTATAAACACATACACATAAATAAAAAATAAATATTAAAAAATAAATAGATAAATTTGTTGGTAATTTGTATTCAGATGTATACTTCTTGGCATACTCTGATTTTTAAGGAGACCCAGAAATGTCTAACTGATCAAACCATCTCTTCAAGGCAAATAGTCTACATCATTGACCATAGCAGTTAGATAATAAGAACTTTGAAAAATATTTAAAGTATATAATCAGCCAGGTTATAGTAGTTAAAAGAGATTTGTGGAGGAAAAGGAAGTTTGGGTTAGGACACTTTATAATCTTTCCAGTTCTTACAGAACAGCAGGTTTATCCCAAGGAGCTAGGAGAGCAAGAAGTTTGGTCTGTTCCAGCCTCAGCAACTCCTCTGTGCCCAAGTTGCAGGTCAGCTAATATATTCTCTTTGTTCTTTCTCTGGAAAGCTCAGAGGTAGCTACACTATGGAAACACGATAGATGATCCTCCTAGCAAGCATTCTTTTCTGCTCATCAACCCTGTAAGGCGACGACTCACGGCTGACTCAGGATTGCCTTGTGTAGCTATTGAGGGCTCCAAAGAGTGTTGGTTAAGGTGCCACCTGTCTGCAGATATTTACTGCATTTGAAATTAAAGTTAAGAAATTTAAAATTGAGCTGGGTGAGGTGGCGCACACCTTTACACCCAACACTCAAGAGGAAGAGGCAGGTGGATCTCTGTGAGTTCAAGAACAGTCTGGTCTACAGAGAGAGTTCTAGGGCAGGCTCCAAAGCTACGCAGCAAAATCTTGTCTCAAAAAGCAAAACAACAACAAAACAATGACAATAACAAAATTAAAATTGCAAAATGAAAAAATTTAAATTGTTCTTAAACAGCCATAGAAAGCTGTTTCATATTAACTGAATGATGTATTTGGGACAGGGGAATAATTCCAAAAGGAGAAAACAATAACAGAGAAGAGATACATTGTCTCTTGGTTCAAAATTTTGTCATATTGCAGTTTTCATTCATAGAAGGCAGTGGCTTTATACATCTTCCTTCAGTCCAGTGTGTGGTCTGCGCCACATCCCACCATTCACCACAGAGCAGAGGGAAACCGTGCCATGGTAGTATCTATAATTTCCTCTTTGTTCTGCTTCAGTGAGGCATGCCCGCTGAATCTCCCTTCCCAGAAGTTTTCAGCAACTTCCAGGTGTCATCAGATTTGAAGGTGAATTCTAGGAATTCTGAGAAGCCTCTGGGAGCATGGACACAGGTACTGAAGAGTGACCGTGAGTTTGCCAGGACAGGGTAGGAGAATAGACTCAGGGAGCAGTGAGAATGAATGCCCAACTGTCACTGTGAAAGGGGCCAAGAAAATGCTTGCTGAGGAGTTTGGATTGTTATTGAATTTATCGTTATTAAAAAAATAAGGAAGATGATGGGGGAGTCTAGCTATGGGAGAGGGTTACTAAATGGCAGGAAGAAGGGGATGAAAGGATGTAGACAGCGATCTGGTAGTAATGAAATGTAGGCGAACAGAGATTGACCATCCATCTGTTCACCATCTCAACACATGAGCACCTACTATGTGACAGATAATTGATTTACATCTTGCAGTAAAGCAAATACTACTTGTTAAAAATGAAGACATCAGAGTATGTTGTTGTTGAGATGACGTTTGGGGCACTGCTGAAGCAGATATTGTTGAGCCTCTCAGAGATGCGCCATCCATAATAAACATGGGTTTTTTACTTCAGGGATTAGTCAGTGGACAAACCAATCTCGTTTAGGAATTGTTAGAGTCAGTGGAGATGATCAAAGACAAAACCAATTGCAGGTATCAATGAGACTGTAGTTGAAGTCATTGGTCCTCAATTTCAGAATTGAAAAAAGAAACTTACAATGTGTGTAGCATAAAATTAACCGCTATTCAGTTGCATTTAGAAGTTTTTATTAATTTTGCAAAAAGTCATTTGTATCAGATCTCAAGTAATTCAATCACCCTCCCCCAATTTTATAACTGTTAAGGGATCATCTCTCATTCGTGTTTCCTCCCAGGCCCAGACACCATCATCTATGATCTGTCTCTATGGTCTTCGTATTCTGGGTATTTTGTTTGAGTCAAATTATGAATATGGTCCTTTGAACTGGAATCTCATTTCATCTAACTATTTCAACATTCATCATATGTATGTTTGTGTGTGTATACATATATTATACTATATATAAATTGTGTGGGTGTTTGTGTGATTTGATTTCTTTGGGGCGTTATACACAGAAATAGAGTTGCTAGGTGGTAGGGAAACTTTATGCTTAATGATTTGAAGTCGTGACAAAATGTTCCCCAAAGTGTCACAGTTTCACCAGCAGCCCATGAGAACTCAGGCTCCTTAACTTTTGCCAATACTTGCTATTTTCTGTCTTTTTTTATTATATCCATCATTGTAGCTTGACTTTGAATTTCCTCAATGATTAATGCAATTTAGCAACTACTGTGTATTTATCTGTCATTTAGAACAATTATTTGATGATGTGTCTATTCAGTTCCTACCCGTTTTGTATTCAGATTCTTTAATTATTTTACTATTGATTTTAGAGAGTTCTTACAATATTCTGAATGTAAACCTTTGGTCAGATATTTAATTTTCTGCAAATATTTCCTCCTGGTTTGTATCTTGCCCTTTCATTCTCTTAAGGGTGTTTTTTATAGAGTAGAAGTTCAAAATTGTCACACCCTACTCGGCCCTTAAAGCATGCTTTCTCTGCTCTGTGTCTACTTTCTGAAGATTTCTTCCTACACTCTTTTCCAAAAGCTTTTCTTAGTGTTATATCATATATATGTATATATGCGCACATGTGTATGTATATATGTATATATGCGCACATGTGTATGTATGTATATATGCGCACATGTGTATGTATATATGTATATATGCGCACATGTGTATGTATGTATATATGCGCACATGTGTATGTATATATGTATATATGCGCACATGTGTATGTATATGTGTATATATGCGCACATGTGTATGTATATATGTGTACACATACATATATATATGTGTGTGTGTATATATATATATATATATATATATGACTCACTTAAGTTAATTTTATATCAGCTATAAACTCAGGTCAAAGTTTTTAATATTTGGTTATTCTACTTTTTTCCCACTTCAGTTTAGAACCTTGTTGATTTCTATAAAAATATTCTGAAAAATCTTACTGAAAATGAGTTGAGTCAGCGGATCAGTCTGAGGAAAGATGATATCTTAGCAGTTTTGAATCTTCCATCTATAAATGTGTACGTGGTACATCTCTGTGTCTCTGTTGTCTCTGTCTCTCTCTGCTTATTTGGGTTTTTTGATTTACCTCTTCCATACTGTGTAGTTGAAGCATTCGGAGCCTATGCTTGTCCTGTTAGATTTATAACGGTATTAGTTTTGCATGGTGGTGAGGAGGACATCTGTGTGAGCAATAGAAGATTTTGACTCACTCCTTTAGAAGGCTCTATCCGTGGCTCCTTTAACCCATGAGCTTGGACAGGACATCATATTGGTGGGAGCATGTGACAGAGGTGGCTGTCTATCTACAGCTGACAAGAAGGGCAGAGAAATGAGGGGACTGGAGGCCAGGCAGAACTTCTAAAGGCATGTTCCCAGTTACCTACTTCCTCCAACTATGTCCTACCTCTTAAAGTTTCTGAAATGCCCCAGTAAGTACAACCATCTGGGGCCAGGCATCTAATTCAAAGGCCTGTGCTGGTGTAACATAGTCAAACCACTGCAACATCAAAATTGTTCAGAGTTTGGTGTTTTATAAATGATCCTTCAAAATTCATATTCCAATTGTTCAATAATAGTATATAGAAATAAGTTTTTTTTAAAAAATAGTGTCAGGGTTTATATTCTGTGACTCTATTAACTTGATTAGTTCTGAGAACTTTTTGATACTCCACAGGAACCCCTGATGTGTTGGGTACTGAGTTTAGGGCCCTGGGGTGCAAGGCAGGCACCTGGACTCACATCCTTACACCCATTGCCCTGTCTACTTTAATTTGAAGCTCGATGCCACACATTAGCTCAGGCTGGCCTCGAATTCGTGTTATTCCTGCTTCGTCTTCCCAAGTAGTTGAAAGTACAGTGTGTTTCTGCCACGCTCTCCAAACTGAAAGGCCCACACTCCTGCTTGGCGGAGGACCAGGATTTCTGCAGTGTTGGCCGGGCTTCTGTTTAACATCTTTTGCCTCATAGCCCCTGAGGCAGACAGCTAGAGAACCAGAAACAGGAAGGGGATTCTCACATCCACTGGGTTACATGGTGTCAGGAATTTTTTCCATCCTAGGACAGTTTTGCCCCCAAAACTTAGACTGCCATTGAAACAGAGAAAAGAAGGAGACAAGAGAGAAGAAACAAGGTGGGAAAACCTGCTGAAGCCAAGTTTTCCCTCCATTCCTGTTCCCATGGCCACTTCAGAGTGTGGTACTGGGTCTAGCCTCAGGTCAACACAATGAGTGAGAGAGGAAAAGGAAATCTCCTCGGCATATAAAGCACATTATCTGAGCTTTGCTTTACTTCCTTTATTTCCTGCTTCTGGTTTTGTAGTTTGGCAGGTGTCTTATCAGTGGGAGAAGTAGGCTTTCATGATCTTGCTCCATCCGGGACCCCTAGACATCTATGAGAGCTTTCTGAAGTCACCCAAAGTCAAAGCAAGGCTCAGAACCATAGGACTCGCGTTACACGGGTGGTGAGCAGAGCTACTGAGACTATCTAGATAATGGCAGGAATCTGCTTGGCAAATGCCTAGAAGTCAGGGACAAAGGCATAGGGAGGGACAAGTTGCCTGGGCAGAAGGAGATGACAGGGATGAAGGGAGAAGGAGACACAGTTGTTCAAAGTGGCTGAAAGTGGTGGAGCCTCAGAACACTTGCTGTGCAGATGTGAAAGAATTATAACTCCCTAGGTGAGGGAGCAAACGTTGGCACAAATATGAAGTTGGCGTCAATCCCAGTCACGCCATTCGGCTTGTTTGCAGTCTTAGACAAGCTACTTAACTTCCTGAGTCTTGGCTGCCTCTTCCATAAAATAGATATGCACAGATTCAAGGACACTGTGTGCAAAGAGGTCAGTGAGTGCTTGACAATACAAACAAATACTCAACAAATCATAGCTATGTAAACAATATGAAATGTCTAAGTGGTGAATCTCATGTCCTCTGACTGTTTAATTGGGAGGAAGCCAGAGCTGGGGTGCTAGGATGTGTAAAAATAAATCGGTCAATAAATTGTTCCTTTTGTTTTTTTTTTTTTTGATACTCCACAGCTGCTGGTTCACCTCTTGTATTTAAGACATTCTTCCAGTAGAAAATGAGTGAATAAGTGCCCCGAGAAGAGCTATTATATTACACAAAATCTTTTCTGTTAAGCATTGGACACTCTAAAACTTTTCATGTATCATCTTGCTTAATATATAGCATGATGCCGCCTGTAGGAGTTCTTATTCCAGCTCGGAAAATACTATTATGGAGAAGGGAAGGAGCCTCTTCCAGATTACAGATGTCGTACGGCTGGGGCTGTAGGTATTAACTCCTAATTAATGTTCAATGTGTTTGCTTTTGTTCCATGTCTCTCTCTGAACAATATTTAGATAATTATTCAGACAGAACAGTACAATATATGTACTTAATCTCCCATCAGGTGCTATTTGAGTGTCTGAGTTTGTCACTTAACCAACAATTTTGTCGTTTGCCTCTCTGAGAAATAAAGATGACCAATGACTGGGTTTTGCCTTTCTTAGTCTTCTGGGAGGATCAATAAAAATCAGTAAAAGCTCCCTGACAGATGAAGGCAGTTTAGGGGACTGATCTGTGCCATGGGATAAATCCTTTGTATGTTGTGAATATATGTTGCTCTCATTGGTTGATAATAAAAGCTGATTTGACCTGTAGCAAGACAGAATAAGACTAGGCAGGAAGGCCAAATACAGGGAGGAAAGGGGGCAGAGTCAAGGGACAAGCCAGCCTCCAGAGGAAAAGGCTGTGCTAGAGAACAGGTAAAGCCATGAAGTGATGTGGCAAAATATGGATTAATAGAAATGGATTAATTTAAATTTTATGAGCTAGTTAATAATAAGCTGAAGCTATAGGCTAAACATTCTGTAATTAATATAAGCTTTTGTGTGATCATTTTGGATTGGGCAGTTGGAAAAAAAGAAGATCTCTGCCTCCATTTACATAGGGTTGCTCAATGTGGGGCACATACATCCACATATGTGGGGCACATACATCTACATAAAGCCTAAACAACTTTAAAAAGGGTTAGAGACAAACAGAAATAGAGCCAAGAACAGCTTCATAATTCATGTCTCTCATGTGGGCTCTTGAACTTCAGCATGGCATATTTTGCTATGGTACAAAGAGGTTTCTCCCAGTCAGCACTGCCTGCAGGCTTGAGAATGTTGTCAGGGTTTCTGTCCTGCCCGGTTCCCGCAGTCATTAACTCCCAAAGAAATCACAAAGAGGTCTACATTAACTATAAACTGATTGGCCGATTAGCTCAGGCTTCTTATTAATTCTTATATTAGCCCATTATTCTTGTCTATGTTAGCCACATGGCTCGGTACCTTTTTCGGTGGGGCAGTCACATCTTCCTTCTTCTGTGTCTGGACAAAACTGCAGAGGGAGCTTCCCTTTTCCCAGAATTCTCCTGTTCTCATTGACCCGCCTCTACTTCCTGTCTGGTTGTCCCACCTATACTTCCTGCCTGGCTACTGGCCAATCAGCATTTATTTAAAACATAATTGACAGAATATAAACAATTGTCCCATACCATGAGAGCACAGCTGCATGCTGCATGTCAGATTTAGGATTTTTGTTCATACAGACAAAAGGGTTAGAGATACACGGTAAGGACAGATTCCAACAAAAAGGCCTCTAAATGAGTCACAGCATGTTTGAAAAATGTGTGTAGGCTGGGGAGAGAGAAAAGAAAGGATCAGAACAGTCATAGATTTAAAAAAAAATGAGCAGCGAACTCTCAACAGATGAATCTCAAATGGCTGAAAAACACCTAAAAAAATGATCAAATGCTCAACATCCTCAGCTATCAGAGAAATGCAAATCAAAGCAACTCTGAGATTCCATCTTACACCAGTAAGAATGGCCAAGATCAAAAACACTGATGACAACTTATGCTGGAGAGGATGTGGGGTAAAGGCAACACTTCTCTATTGCTTGTGGGAATGCAAACTGGTACAGCCACTTTGGAAATCAGTACGGTGATTTCTCAGAAAATTAGGAAACAATCTACCTCAAGACCTAGCAATACCACTTTTGGGTATGTATCCAAGTGATGTTCAATTGTGCCACAAGGACATGTGCTCAACTATCTTCACAGCAACATTATTTGTAATAACTAGAACCCGGAAACAACCTAAATGCCCCTCAACTGAAGAATGGATAAAGAAAATGTGGTACATTTACACAATGGAGTACTACTCAGCAGTAAAAAATAATGACATCTTTAAATTTGCAGGCAAATGGATGGATCTAGGGAACAACATACTGAGGGAGGTAATCCAGATCCAGGAAGGCAAATATAATATGTACTCACTCATAACTGGCTTTTAGACATAAAGCAAAGAAAAATGAGCCTACAGTCCACAACCCCAGAGAACCTAGACAACAAAGAGGACCCTAAGAGAGAGATACATGTATCCAAATAGGAAGGAGAAAAAACAAAATCTCCTGAATGAATTGGGAGCATGGGGGTCATAGGAGAGGGTAGAGGGGGAGAAGGGAAAAGGGAAGGGTAGCAGAGAAAAATGTATAGTGCAATAAAAAACAATAAAAAAGAAAAATCTTTAAAAAAGACGTAGAGTAATAAAAATATAATAAACCAGGTACAGGTAAAAAGATACAGAGAATTTGTATTATGTATATTATTGCATTGTCTTTAAAACGTTTGGCTCATAAGAGACATTGGATTGTGAAAACTACTAGATTAAACCAACCTATATACTTTAAAATTATCTTGATTTCAAAATTTTAAGTCTTTGAAAGAGAGGTTTTGGTGTGGGAGAATTGTCTGTATTCTGTCAATCATGATTTAAATAAACACTGATTGGCCACTAGCCAGGCAGGAAGTATAGGCGGGAAAACCTGACAGGAAGTACAGGTGAGACAAGGAGAACAGGAGCATTCTGGGAAGAAGGAAGCTCTTTCCCCAGACCTGCCCAGACCACCAAAGAAGCAGGATGTGGTCTGCCCTGCTTAGAAAGGTACTGAGCCATGTGGCTAACAAAGATAAGAATAATGGGCTATATAAGTTATAAGAGCTAATAAGAAGCCTGAGCTAATGGGCCAATCAGTTTATAATCTTATGGAGACCTCTGTGTGATTTTCTTTGGGGCTAAAAGGCTGCGGGAACTGGGCAGGACATAAACCCCAACAAGCAGGCCCTCACACTACAAAAAAACTACTGCTTTTGTTTCCACAGGAAATGAGAGGCTCTGGATTCATTCCAGGTTAAGAAAATTCATGTTAGATAGAGGAAGACCTCCCCTCTAAAATATCTCTGATGGGAACAGATGGCCCAGATGATCCAGCATCCAAAACAGTTTCAAAGCTGCTGACTGAGATGATTCAGGCTCACAGAATACTACAGACAAGACTTAATAATTATCCTGGCTCTTTCAGGATCTCCTAAAGATTATCAGAGCCCACCAATTAGCAGGAAGTAGTCTAGAAAACTATGCCCAAATTCCCAATAATATAGGTTATAAATACTTATCTTCATTTAAGGGGGGGTGGTTACAAATGGTTATTGGTCATAGTCCATTTCTTTCGAAAAGAAGAGGGTGGATATGGGGTGAAAGGCTAGAATCTAGTGCATAAAACTGTTAATCTCAAAATATTTTACATTGGTATGGATTTTAGTTTATTGGTACAAATTTAAGGTTAATTTTGTTAGACTGTATGCATATTTCTACTCTTGCTTAAGGTAAGAGTAAGGTGTTTAAAAAATTGAATTAAAAATGTAAGGTATAATTAAATACAAAATTACAGAAATACAGCTAGTCATCTATAGTAGTCAAACATAGTCATGTTAATTAGGTTTTCTAGGTATTCAAAGATTTATTTCAAATAGGTATTATTAAAACATTTCAAAGACCTACAGAGTATGGTATTCAAAATGTTTTAATAACTTAGACCTTTCATGACAGTAAGACACATTTGCTCCTGACAACACCAATGTACTCCAGAGAAAATGATGTGCATCAAAGAAATTCCTTGTGGAGTTTATTTTCTTTAAGGGAAAAGCTAGTCATGTGGGCAAAAACCTGCTCTTGCCTCAATTGCTGAAAGTTACTGTACAAACTGAACTGGTAGGACGCAAAATAGATGACTGCTGAGCTTTGCCAGACAAGGTAGGACAGTCCTTCAAAATGCCCTGCTTCACAGGAAAGTCTGCCAGATACACTAGGCCTGTAGGCCAAAGATGGATGCCCTAACATTGAGAGGAACCTTGGGTGACTGTCCAGGTAGTCAGAGGTTTCTGTCATTTCTCATATTTTTTGGAAGTCACTTGCCTGTACTTCCTGCTTACTCAGGAAATGTTATTTTCTTCTCAGGTCTTTGATGGAGTTGAAGACTAGATAATTAGAATTATAGATTCTCTTAGTTATGACAAAAAGATAAATTAAGTATAAAACTTTAAACTCACCAGTCGGATAAATAATTATTTTCTCTAATTTTGTCAAATAGAAATAGACTAGATATTGTAACTGTAATCCTTACTTGATAACTTTTTTTGTTGTATGCAATTTTACTATGTTAAAGTTAAAACTTTCCTTTTTTATTAGATAGAAAGGGAAAAATGCTGTGGGATAATCCTTCTGTATGTTGTGAATATGTATTGCTCTAATTGGTTGATAATAAAAGCCACGTGGCAAAATGTAGATTAATAGAAATTGGTTAATTTAAGTTGTAAGAGCTAGCTAATAATAAACCAGAGCTATAGGCCAAATATTCTGTAATTAATATAAGATTTTGTGTGATTATTTGGGATCAGGCAGTTGGGATAAAAGAAAATCTCTACTTCCATTTACAGACCTGAGCCTGTGTGGCCACACCTCTTATAAGTGAGCAGTGGGTGTGGAATGGCTTTGATGCCTGTCAATGTCCTCTCTTGGGATCTCATTCTTGTTTTCACTTCATTTCTGATTCTTTCTATTTTTTTCTTTTTTTCAAACCACTGTCTCCATCTGTCAGTTCATTCTGTTTAATTTCTCCCCATGTCTAGCAATTGTCATTCCCCATATGTCCACATAAAATCTACCACCTAGAAAAAAAATATCAGAAAATAAGACTCAACACTAAAATGTAATTTGGAATTAACACTTCTACTTCCAACTGAAATTTATTATTAGGGACCAGATTCACATACGTACTGGAAATAATAGCTAAGAAACTAGACATACTATAGCAAACAACTTTTATCACAACATGCAACATCAGCCATCAGAAGACATGATGTTTTAAATACAGGAAATGAATGAAGCAATTCCCATTGCCAGACCTAACTTAAGGATCACTTTCCAGGCCATGGTTCTGGGAGGATGAAGCCAGCCAGAGCTCAGGAGTTTCCTGAATTGTGAACACCGAGTCAGTGGTTTAGTGAAACTTTTGAAGCTTTTATTTCATAGTGTAAAGGAAACTTTTGAGTTCAGAGGAATTAACACCTGAAAAGATTAGAAGTAACAATAGAGGGGCTACAGCAAATCTGTTCTCAGAAATCCTTGGGGAACACCTCATAATACACAAGTTATTTGGTGGATCTCAAAAGACCATCTTGCTCTAATACTGGAGAAAAATGTCTTCACTAAATGTTGTTATTGTTCTGAGTAAAATGCCCAAAACTATGACCACAAATGTTCAAGGATTTCCAAATAACTATATCCCTGAAAAAGGGTCAAGAACTCAAAAATAGGAATACAAAAATATTCAGCACACAACAATGAAAATTATATCTGGCATCATAAAAAATCACCAGGCATCCATGCAGCAGGAAAGTACAGCTTCTAATAATGACAAAAGACTCAACTGTCAACTACACAGGAAATATACAGGAGGTAGAATTGGTAGGTGAGAGCATTAAAATGGTTATTCTACCTGTATTTCGTATGTTTAAGGAGTAAGCCCGCAGCCTGAGCATGTTACAGAAATGCATGCAAATAATAGACCCCAACTAAAATTCTAGAGCTGAAAACTACAATGAGTGAAAAGAAAAACTCCAGTATCTGATGGCTGAAGGGACTGACAGGAGACAGGTGTCCAGAAGAAAATATTAGTGAGCCTAAAGACACGACAAGCAGACACATTTGTCAGACTTAAGTGGCTTAAGAGATGTGTAAATGGATCCCCACGTGGGTGGTACAGGGATGATAAATAATTGAGGCAATAATAGACAAGAATTTTTAAAGTAGATAAAAATTATGAGCCCATGCATTAGGTAAAAAGAGAAAAACTCAGTGAATGCCAAACACAGGAGCCCACGAGGAAGACTATACCAAGGTACATTGTACTCACCGTGTTATATACCGAGGTAAGAGCTACAGTTAGATAGAAATGCATCACTCATGACTATTCCTGTTGCTTATTCAGATAGCCCCATCCAGCATTTAAGCGAATTATTTCACCCATCAGCAGTTTTGTAAGAAAGATTGAATGGTAGAAACTTGACTTCATGGATATCTGTCTTTCTCCAGGGACTCAGCTCTGCATCTGGATGACCAAAGGTGAAGGTGAAGAGGGGCAGTCAATATGTTGGGGGACACACTGAAGCAGGGATTGGGGAACTGTTGAAAGGGTGAGGTTGTGTTGATAACAACATTTCCTAAGTTGTACCTAAGCATTGATAATCAAAATCAGCCATCGTGCCTTTGCTATAAGTGTCTCCAAAGCTGACAATTTTAATAATCTTTAATACTTATTTATACAATTTTATAATGCTGCATTTTTCAAACAGGCACCCCCGGGTTATTATTTTACCCCTTCCCCAATGAGTCCTGTGTACTCTAGCATTTACAAATTTAACTGTCGTGTGTGTGTGTGTGTGTGTGTGTGTGTGTGTGTGTGTGTGTGTGTGTGTGTGTGTGAGTATGTGAGCACATGTACACGTGCATGCACTGATGCCCATTTTTTATTTTATGGACAGTTAGGGACCAACCCAAGAAAAGTCAGCAGATTTTTCTCAGTGTGTCTTGAGTTTCAACTGCAACCCCATTGTGCATATTGAATTCAACTGAGCAAGCATATCATTTTCCAATCATTAAAAAAAAAGACACTGGAAGAAAATTTGTTTCCCTAAGCTTTTTGCAGTGGGTACAGCAGAATAGACCTCAGAATCTCTCCACCTTCCTAATGATGCCTGTGCAAGCTTATGAAATCATCTAGTGGATCAAGATAGTCAGGGTTTAAAATGAAATAGAACATGTTTCACAATGTCTACATAAATAAAACTTTATAATGCATACTGTAAATATATACTATTTCTATTAATTTATAACTTGATATAGATGGAAATATTAAAAAGAAAATAAATATAAAACACCAGGGTATGTTACAATTAATTGAAGCATGATTAATAAAAACTCAGGGTCAGAAATTGGGGTTCAACCGCAAAATCCAAAAAGCAAAACAGCCAGTCACTGGCTCTTACCTTGACCTCAGTCTGAAATCATAATCCTGCCTCCTGAAATCTCATAATGAGATTGTATTTTGAGAGCTGTCTCCCCCCGTTTTATATTCCTCTCTAGGGCTGGGATTAAAAGTGTGCACCACTGGATTAAAGGCGTGCACAACCCGATTTCCATACTGGGATTAAAGGTGTGTGTTTCCATTACCTGGTCTGTAAGGCTGACCAATGGGGCTGTTTTACTCTCAGATCTTCAGGCAAGCTTTATTTATTAAAATACAATTGAAATGCCACTGCAGTTAATAAAGACAGGAACATTTCCCTGCAATGTGTTTCATACAGTCACACATGTAATGAGGTGTGTGTTTAGTAGTATGGACAGGATCAAATGTTCAAAAGACCTTCCTCAATCGCCTGAGTTTCTTGTTCCTCAGTCTGTGGGTGGGATGCAGGTTTTGACAACTTGTTCAGGATGTGGAAGTGGTGTCCAGTATTTGGTTCAGCATTCTTAGTGAGGGAAGTTTGGGATACTAATACTTCAGCCAGAGACAAGGCTGCAGAATGCCTTACCTGATGTCAGTGTTCCTCATCAAAGAAGTTAGAATCCTGATGGAGTAACAGAAAAGAGAAATCTTTGCTACTTAGTTACCTTCCAGTTGGAACATGGTCTTCCCAACTTGGAACACACACACAAAAAATATATAATTTCTTGTTCTTCATACTCTTGGGCTTCCATTTGGCACTATGCCTGGTAGAGTTGGAGTACATTTTGGGATTTGTCGATGCCATAATTGTGGGAGCCCATTCCTTATAATAAATCTCTACCTACTGATTGTTTTTCTGATGTCCTAATGGAAGTCATGGTTTTCTGCTTTTGTTTTTCTGGCATGTGAGAATCTATATCGTAATCCCCAAACATGTGACTGTGATTAAGTGGTCACATTGGACAGCAGCTTCAATCACAGATGACCTGGGTAGGCCCAACCTCATCTGTGGGCCCATTTAGAAGAGGGACTTGTCTCTGTCTGAAGACAATGAAGGCGTCAGTAGCTAGTTGGGGGTGCAGTGGATTCCCCGCAGGAACTCTTCCACCAGCTGTGATGTGGGAAGCTGTGAGATGCCCATAAAGGGATCCATGACTAGTTTCACTTTGAGAGAAGCCCGGTTCAGTGCCAAGAAACAGACAACGCACCCCCTCCAACTTCAGGGCACCCAGTTCCGACAAAGCTGAGTAAGATAGAAACAAGCTTCCTATGCTACTGCCCCCTCGGCTTCCTTCTAGAGAGGCCCTAAAGGACAGAACCAAAGGGAGTCCTGCCTTAGACATACAGAATTGTGAGACTTTTAGCTGCTAGACAGAAAACGAGTGTGCACAGGCATGAGGTATTTTCTGAGACCGCATTAATAGAGACTTGGGGTCCAGTCACTGGTATGAAGTGGCCAAGTGCCGTGCACCTGTTTAACTGGTGCGGTCCTAGTGGGTGTAGCGACCCTGCAGCTAGTGGGTCTCATAGCAGTCATCTTGTTTCCAGATCTCCCTTGAGGGGGAGGCGAGGATTACTCTGCCGGACAGTCCTGCACAGGATTGTTCTGGGATCCCAGGATACTAGCCTAACGCCCATTTCTAGTGGCACTAAGAACACCCATTCCCACAAGTTGAACTAGTCGTTGCTTACACATGAAGTGATTTCTACGCGGGGGCAATGGCTCAGTAGTTAAAGCATTTTCTGCTCAAGCCCATTGACCCATGTTCAGACCATCGGAACCCATGGAAAGTCAGACCCAGTAATTGTAATTCCCGTACTCCTATGACAAAATGCGAGGCGGGGACAAGAGAATCCGTGGAAGCTTAAAGCCCAGGTGGCAGTGGTGAACAGGACGTGAACACACATCAAGCATGACACAAAAGGCTCTTCTCTGATCTCCACACACACGTTATGAAATCTCATAATGAGATTGTGTTTCGAGAGCTGTTTAACTCCTGCCCTCACACACACACAAATCATACCACACACAGTTAGCTAATTAATTTTTAAAAGTGGTTTCTATTACATGCTGATGAACCTGGTCTGTTTCATTTCTAAACCTGTTTCGTTGTTGAATTCAATGACGCTGGAGGGTTTATTTAAATCTCTGAGTACCATTTGCTTCTTACTTCATGAAAATGCCTCCTCTATTTAAAAAGGTAAACTTACTTATACTGTGTGGGTGCATGTGCGTGTATTTAAAACTGTGAGGTTAATTCACATAGAAATGAGACAAGGAAAAGAGGATTCAAAGATTGGCTCCAAAAGTGCTGGCCTGTGCAGAGGGACCAACAAAGGAACTGGAGAAACTCCAGGTGGAGGAGAGAAAGAATTCCCAGAAAGGCACCAGTTCCGCAGGTAAAGCCAGGTCAGATACCACTAAGTCAAAAGAATGGCCATTGGATTTTGTAATGTGGAGATCACGCACAAGCAATAAAATCAGTTTTATTAGCATTGAGGAGTAACCAAGCCAGAGTGTGTTCAGCAGAGGTTTAAAGGAAAGATCTACAGACAGGGAGATGGGTTGTGAAATTGAAAAATAAGATAGCGGCATGGGGATGCACGTAGAACTAAGACCGACATACTTCTGTGAGGTAATGAGGGTGGTAATGTGGTAGAGTGGTGACAGGATTTCCCAGAGCAAAGCTGCTGAAAAGGCAAGATCATCTAGTGTCTGGTGAGAGCTGAGACACAAGCAGTCTGCCCCAGTAATGTTGCCGAGAGCAAAGCATGTGGGAATGGCCGTGGCTGGGGTCGAGAGGTGGTGGTAGGGAGCAGTGTCACAAGTTCTCTTTCCCATAGTTCCATCTTCTCATGAAGTCATAGGACAGATGGCCAGGTTAGACAGGACAGGGTTGGGAACAATGAGAAGTCTGCAAAGAAAGTGCCACACTTCCCTCCATTGCAGCTGAGAAGAGAGTTAAAATGATGCTGATATTTCCCCCTGCCTTTCTCATAGGCGTGTCTGCCCAGAATGCCTGGCTTTCCCTATTTACTTATCTTTTAACTCCAGGCTGAATCTACTTAAGCCTATCAGCTTTAGTTAATTACTCCCTCCCAGGAGTGACTGAGTACTGTGTGTGTCCATGTGCTAACATAGTCACCATGTTGCAATAATTTGCTTCCCCTCTCCCCTGCTGGCCATTCTGTTGGGTATCAATTTGGCATTCTTCATTTCCACCATGGTGGGTGGAGATTAGTTGGGATACATTGTCTGCCTACTGAACTTAATCACATTCCTGAATTCCATGACGAGAATTAGTCAAAAGGATTGGAATCTACATAACGCGTGGTGACATTTAGGACCAGACTTGGCTACTCTACAAGCAAAGGAGACCATTTGCCTGAGGGAGGGTACTTTAGGGATGGGTGAATCTGAATTGATCATATAATGCTTATTCCTATAGAGTTCTTCTTGGAGATAAAAAGAATTCATCCATCTGGAAGCATTTTGTAAATGAGAATATACTACGTTGTATGTGCATTATTTTTATAATGCTCTGTTATGATGGCACAATGTAAAATTTGTACATTTTGCTAGAGCACAGGCCTGTAACAAAGACTGAGTAAGGATAGGTTAGAGACAAAAAAGACTATATTTGTAATCTTCTATTTTGGTCTCTCTACTCTTAGAAGTTTCTATGGAAGAGTTTTATGACTGAGTCTTCCATGTTGCAGGGCCTCTCATGGTTTCTGAGCCAAGGGCTATGATGTGACCTACTATTTGAAGTCAGGTGATATTGTAGATGAAAGTATTGGCAATTCTGCAGGAAGTAAGGGATGAGGAGCTGATGATCTGACTGCACATGTCAGGTGGCAGTGGCTGGTGTCACCATGTATAGCTCATGAATCGTATGTATCAAGGAAGTCAACCTGGTACAACATTTCAGTATGCTGGGTGCGTTCTGACACTCTGGAGACAACAACAATTTCAAGACCACGAAGGGTTAGTCCTTGATGTTGACAGGAAGTAGTTTTTCTTTAACAGGCTCTAATTCTTCGTGTCAGCTGCTCATATCCTTTAACTTTTTTTTTTTTTAAAGACAAGACCATATTGTCTTCTCTCCAACTATTCATCCCCTGAGTACTAGTCATTGTTTTGGAGTTCAGTGGACTCCAGTATCTACTTCCTCAATCACTGGAAACTTCAGCATCCTGGTACATTGCTCCAATGGCTTAGCTTCCAATTTTTTTGACTTTGGATTCCTACAATTTTAAACTATACCAGGCTTTTTCTTCTGAGCAGGTGAAATCACCTGTCTTGTAGTTTTTCTAAGTTTATTTCTTTATGGTTTTAGCTAGGATTTTCAGGGGGTCTTCGACAAGCAAATCTGATCTTTATCAACCTTGAATGGATCCACATCCTTTCATTTCCTGTGGAAATAACCTGTTCCCCAAAAGAAATACTTTTGTATTTCCATTTTAAAGTTAAGGCATCCTTAAAATATCTAGACTGATTTAATTCACCAGTCCCCTTTACAATCCCATGTCTTCCAGCAGCAGGTTTTTGCTCATCAACATTCAAAATTTTGAAATAAACACAACAGCATACAGGATCCAGACTCCCCATGTATTTCCAATCTCTATGTGGCTTATTTTTTATTATTATTTATGAACTATATACTTTTTAATAACTGTCTATGGCCATTTTCTTTTCTTTTGTAAATGTGTGCACATTTTTAAACACACTGTAACCCGGTTAGAATTTTTTTTCCATCTGGATCTGCCCTCTTGTGTATCTCTAGCCTTTTCTGTCTGCATGAGCAAAAAACTGCTAAGCTACCTGCAGCTTCGGCGGCTGACTCTGTCCCCTTTTTGGGTCTGTGAAAGTCAAGCCTAAGCCTGCAGGCCCAGGCCAGAGGTGTGTGGCTGGGAACTACATTCAGTCCCCAGTTCTGGAAAGCCAGCTCCTGTGCTGTGGCAGCCATTTTTACTTAGCTTACTGTTTGTACTTAGCATATAGGCTTTTTTCTTTTTTTCTCTTTGTTTATTTTTAGTTCATTTTCTTTTTTCAGCTTTCTCAGGTCCTATGTGGAAATTTGGCCCTCATGTTGGAATGCCAAAATGTACCATGGTTTTTCTTTTAGACCACCAGTCGGTTACCGAATCATGATGCAGAAACTTATTTTTAGTTTTGAATGTGTGGCCTAGCTTAAACTCATTTCTGCATAGTTTTTTTTTTTAACTTAAATTAACCTGTTTCTCTTTATCTACCTTTTACCTTGGGGCTTTTTACTTTTTCTTTCTGTATAATTTCCTTTCACTGCTTCTCCTGTTTAGCTGCCTGGCTTCTTACTTCAGGTCCCTCTTTTTCTCCTTCATTCTCTCCTCTCTTCTCCTTTTGTTCTTCCTCTCCTCTGCTGCTATTGGCTCTTCAGTTCTTCATCAGGCCAATGAGGTGCCTTCAGCAGGCAAGGTGAAACAAATGCAACACATCTTCACGTAATTAAGCACATATCTTTACACCGTTAAATAAATGCAGCGTAAACAGATGTAACACATTTTTGCCCAGTTAATATAATATTCCACAGCATTAACCTCCAGGTTTTTTTAGAATCCTTCTGTGGCTGCACCCTGCACTTTATTGCCATCCAGAAGTACTGCTCTAGACTGTGATACGTGACAGCCTATTCTCTCAAAGTACTGCTCTAGACTGTGATACGTGACATCCTATTCTCTCAAAGGGGCAGCTAATCAGGTAGCTCCTGTTCTTCATAGCTTCTCTTACATTGGGCGCTGGTCCCTCGCACTATCACCCAGGTTTGTACTGCATCACTGCTCTCTCCCCCAACAACTTCCCCTTCACACTCTAAGAGAAGCTTTGACTCTATTGTCCTGTCTGTTTCTCTCATGGTTTTCCCCTTGTGGCTCTCTTCAGCTTTGCTCTTCTGGTCTAGACCCCAGAGCATGCTATTATGTTGTCATTTAATGAATATGCTCATAGACCTGGACCCACTGACAGCCTTCTCCTCTCTCATTCTGGGCTTAAGGAGCTGCTGTAAGGAGTCAATAGCCAATGGCATCACTGGCCACCGAATGCCTCAAGCTCCCCAATACTCCTAACTAGTTTTATTTATCTACCATTTCCTCCTCACAGTAGCTTTTCCAAGTCTCTACCACACTCCTCAACCCATTTTTCTCCTGAGAAATTACTCTCACCTTACATATAGAATTTAGATTATAGATACATTTAAATTCTCAGCCGAACACTAATGGCCACATCCTCCAATGCCCTCCAACTCTCTCACCCTAGTAAGAGAGAGAAGTATTCAGCCATCATTGATGCTTACTATATGCCAATATGCATTGTGCTACATGCAAGGGTAGGAAAGACAAAAAGGAGCATAAAATAAACTAGGTGGAAGGGGCCTGTGAATTAATTATAAAATTCAGTGTGCATTAGAATGTAGTCACAGACACATGCACAAACTATCAAAAACTGTGGTACAGACAGTTGCCTGATTCAACCCTTACAGGAAACGGGTGAAGTGTCATGTCACGGGGGTGGGACATTCTGACTGGGACATTGCATGACTCAATATTTAAACAAGGATCAACCATTAACTAGGGAGTGTTTGGGTTAGGAAGGAAGCAGAAAGACCAAAGATTAGAAAGAGGAGAGAGAGAGAGTATATGAAGTTAGATGCATTCCACAAATAACTTCACAATTAATACTCTTTCCAATCTGTCTTTCTTATTCCATCTAGTATATGACATCACTATCTCCTTGGTCACTAGAATCACGACTTGTGTGATTTCCCCTTTTTTCCTATGCACTCCTTCACTAGTAATTGCCTTCTGCTGAGGCCACCACATCAGCACTTCTTGTGTACCTCTCCGCTCTCCATCTCTGCCCTGCCTCAGTCCAGTGGACTCAGAATTGACCGCGCCCTTCCTCTCTTTCTAGGACGATCGTTCTAACCTCTACAATCAGTTACATCTGTGTCCAGCCCCAAACTGGCTGTCTGAGCAGGGCAATAAAGTCTTTTATTATACAACCTCTGCCCCGCCTTTTATAGTTCTCGTTCCCTGGCCATTTACAGTATCTGTGGACTCCAGAACAACAGTCCATAAATAATTTCCCTGGCGTACCTTCTCATTTCTAGCCTAAGTGTCTCTCCCCTCATAGGTATAAGAACATTAATGACATTTTTTTTAGGCAGGGTCTCATCATGTTACCCTGGCTGTCCTGGGGGTCTCCTTGTAAACCAGGCTGGCCTCAGTTTAACAGAAATCCACCTGCCTCTGCCTGCCATGTGCTGGGATTTAAGTCATGATCCAGTGTGTCTGGCCTTTATACCACTTCTTAACACATATGCACTTTAGTGAAGACAACCGTCTGACATTTAAGTCATCTTTGTTCTTTCCCATATAATGCCTTCTCAACCCACCCTTCTAGCTTTTCCTTTTAGTTTATGAATGATGATGATGACACCAACAACCTTCAACAAACTGACCCCATTTTAATCTTACACCAAGAGTCTGAAGTCAAGCTGACCCTGAGGCATGAAGGCAGAATAAGCCAGAACAATGCTAAAGAGCTCATGAGTACAGGGGACAACTGGTGGGTTGACCAACCATGCAGCTGCCCCCGCTCAGAGCCAGGGTTAGGACTTGGCCCACCCCAATATCCATCGCATCTATGAAGTGATAGAGCTCAGGAAGGTGCCTTTCCCGCAGACCCAAAGCTGCAGGATCTCCACAACACAGGGCAACAACAGGATAACCAAGAAGAATCCCAGTGAGGGCCCAGACTAGATAGTGTAGTAGAAAACAGAGGCCTCAAACCAGACCAATGACTCTGCAATGAACACTTGCAAGTAAAGATGTATGGACAACGCCATTTACTGCATGACTCACTGTGTCACACTGTAACTTTCATGATGAGATTTTTGATTCTTTTCCTTTTTAAAAACATTTTTATTTTGGGGGTGGGTCGGTTGTGGGTGTGGATAGGGAGGGAGGGACAGGGAGATGGATGGAATCAAGATTCATGATGTGAAAGACATACAGAATAAATAAAAAAGTAAAAACAATTTTTAAAAAGAGTCTTAAGTCAGCTTATGTAGTATAGAGGAGCACGGGCCCCTTGTTTTGTTTGCCCAGCTCCTGTTCATTTAGTTAGCTTAAGTTTCGAAATAATTACACAGAAACTATATTTATTTAAACACTGTCTGGCCTATTATATCTAGTCTCTTTTTGGCCAACTCTCACATATTTGTTTAACCCATTTTTAATAATCTGTGTGTTACCATGAGTTGTGGCTTACCGGGAAAGATTCAGCATGTCTGACGTGGCAGCTTCATGTTGGGCGGCTCTCTCTGACTCTGCTCCCTTCCCAGCATTCTGTTCTCTTTTCCCAGTCTATCTAAGTCCTGTCCTATCAAAAGGCCAAGGCAGTTTTTTAATTAACCAATGAAAGCAACCCAAATACAGAAGGACCCTCCTACACCATTTTCCCTTTTTTTTTGTTTAAACAAAAAAGAAAGGCTTTTATTTTAACATAGTAAAGTTACTATGTTATCATAGTAAAGTTAACAGTTATCAAGTAAGAATCACAGTTACTATATTTATACCTATTTTATCTTTTATTATAACAATGGAAAACTATTACTCTAATTAACGATCTATTTTTTAACTCCATTAAAGACTCCAGAAGGATAAAATATTACCTAAGTGAACAAGAAATAAGCAACTTTTAAACTCTAGAAATGACAGAAACATCTCACTGTTTGGACAGTCACCCAAAGTTTTTCTGTACTGTTGGGGCATCCATCTTCAGCCTACAGGCTCACAGTATTTAGTAGACATTTTTATGAAGCAGGAAAATTTAAAGACAGTTCAGTCACTTTTTTGTATTTTGTAGAATGTCTCATAGACTCTTTTATGAATTAGGAACCCCAAAGGATCATCTCACCTTTAGGCAAGTTTAGTAGTCCTCTTTTTATGGTTTTTTTGTGTCCATTTAAGCAGTCCAGGCAAGAGCAGTTTCTTGCCCAAATGGCTAACAAACTCCATAAGGAGTCTCTTTGATGCCCATCTTTTTTTTTTAAAGTAGTTGGTGCTGCCAGGAGTAGACGTCTCATTGTCATGAAAAGCCCTAAGTTATTAAAACATTAAATGTCATATTTTGTCATCTTTGAAAGATATGAAGAATGTCTATCTAACTAAAATATATCTCTACATATTTAAAAAAATCTAACTAACATGACTACAAACTTAACTATTATAGATGACTATCTGTTAACCTATATTTTTAATTATATATTATATTTTTAAATGAACTACATAATCACAATACCTTAATTAAGAGTAGAAATATATATAACAAAATTGACCTTAAATTTATATCATTAAAGCAAAATCCATATTAATGTAAATTATTTATATTTATATCATCTCCCCCTTTAAATGTAAAAGAACATTTATAAACAATATTTGGGAATATGGGTGTAGTTTTTTGTTTTTGAACTTTTTTTTGTTGTATGGGGGTGTTGTTAATTAGGTCTTTTATGGTGTATCCTGTGTGTTAGGTTTATTTTGTTTGGCAGTTGAGTGAAGTAATTTTTTGAAGGTGTTTTCAGTGACCTTTTAGAAGGTCGGGGTCCATGAAACCGTATTATTGGTCTGGAAGTAATCCACAGGTTTTTATCCTCTGTGAAAGCAAAAGAACCTCCTTTTTAAAGCACCATATCCTTAGACCCAAATTTGGAAGTTATGATACCTTTAGAACATATATGTTGGTTTAGTTTGGCAGACCACACAATGAAATGTCTCTCTGTATTTAGTTTTTTTTACAGTTAAAAAATTTAAAGAAAACACAATAAAAAACATAATTTAGATATTTTGTGAATTTTTTATTTTTACGTGGCTTATTTTTATTTTTTAAATTTATGACTATTTGTAGTTCGTTTTTTTAAAGACTTTATTTTTTTAAGGTATTAACTTTATTTTATGACTTTTTTTAAGGCTATGTCCTTTATCTAACAGTATGACCCATTTAGAGGTCTTTTATGTCTAAATCTGTCCTATTGTGAATCTGTAATTTTTTACTATTCAGGAGCATTTCTTAAAATGCTAAGTACTTTTTAAAAACTTAAGTTGCACCATGTAGGAGAAGTACGGTACTGCCTGTTTTTTTTTTGTCCAGTCTAAACCTTAACTGTGCTGTTATTATGATAATTACGACAGTTTTTGTCTGAGATTAGCACAGTTTAGTATGGCAGAGCCGCTTGTTAAACTCTCTCTTTTTTTAAGTTCTCTCAGGTTTTTAAGTGGATTTAGCCCCACGTTGGACGCCAAACTGTAGTATAGAGGAGCGCGGGCCCCTTGTTTTGTCCGCTCAGCTCCTGTTTGTTTAGTTAGCTTAAGTTTCAAAATAATTACACAGAAACTATATTTATGTAAACACTGTCTGGCCTATTATATCTAGCCTCTTTTTGGCCAACTCTCACATATTCGTTTAACCCATTTTTAATAATCTGTGTGTCACCACGAGTTGTGGCTTACCGGAAAAGATTTGGCGTGTCTGACCTAGCAGCTTCATGGCGGGTGGCTCTCTCTGACTCTGCTCCCTTCCCAGCATTCTGTTCTCTTTTCCCCGTCTATCTAAGTCCTGTCAAAAGGCCAAGACAATGTCTTTATTAACCAATAAAAACAACCCAAATACAAAAGGACCCTCCTACACCAAGCTTAACTGACTTAACACAGCTTAAATATTCAAGTTAAATATGACTTGAAAGCCCATTTATTCTGTCTGCCCAGAACCCCCCTCTTTATATTTCACCGCCATCATCCCATCTCTCATTTTTCAGAGTCTCTCAGCACCCAGTGTAGTACAGAGTTAGAACCAGACACTCCCTGTCTATACCCTAGTTATGCGAGCTCTGCCTTCCCTCTTGCCTATAACTTATGCCTTTATGTCCTTCCATGAGGCCTAACCTCTCTACAGACAGGGACTGCTCACTCTCCTACTTTCTAGAATCTTGCTTGGGTTTCTGAAAAGCTGGTACTCCATTGACGTCAGTAAATGTGGAAGGAACCTGCCGGAAAAACAAAAGCTCCAGCCAAGTTCAGCCTCAGGCAAACGCTGGCCTTGAGCAGGGTCTTTCTGCCCGTCCAGGGGACGTCATTTTGTCCCAGTGCTGGAATCTGAAATCTTACAATCTTATAGAAACCTGAACAGTAATTTAATTTAGTAAGAGGCCAGACCTCGGAAGAGTTAAAACAGTTACTTGGGAATCTGTGAGGTAGCTCTAGCACTCTTTCTTACTTACTTACACTCTTACACAAGCAAACTGAAATCCAGATCACTGTAAAAAGTCATAATCCAGGAAAGCAAAACTAAAGTGTGGCTGCTCACAAGCAGCCAGCAGGGGTCTAGGAAGCAGGCTTTGCACCGAGAGATTCAAACAAGGCTGCTGCTCCAATCTCAAGCATCAGGCATCCCCTTGGCCTCACCTCCACATTCCCTAGCATCCTCCCCATCCGCCTCGTGGCAGACCCTTGAACCACTTCTGATTTGGAACCTACTGGCAGTGGGTTGGGAGAGTCACTGAAAGACCACAGAAGCCCTGAAGGTCAAAGCACTGCCCTGTGTGGGAGAAGGAGACATGGAAGGGCAGAGAGTGAAAAAAGAGAGGTGACTGAATTTCAATGAAGTACAGGAATTTCAAGGAAATACTACCATGTTGTTCATATGCTTCCCATGTGTGTCCTATAGAAAAGGCTATTCCCAACTAGTTTATACATATATGTGTATATGTGCATACTATGTGTACAGCAGAATTTCATGTAATTTAAAAGGTCCTTAATAGAGTCCTACCCTAGTCCTCAATTATTCTTCACCAGAAGGAACCACTAGTATAAATTCCTAGCTGTATGACATGTATTGTATGCATATACAAATATACACATGCAAACATATCAAGATTATGATCTTGTGTATATGTGTGTATGTGTTTTAAGCATAATGGACGGCATCCTATCTTTGGGTATTCTATTTTAGCTCAAATAGACATTCAGAAATACATATTGTGGTCATAATATACTGACTACAAGCTCATGGTATTTAGCCGAGCCTCCACTGATGAATATTTTTATTTGTTTTTAGTTTACTGCTATTTCTAGCAATGCTGCAGTGAGAATCTCCGTGCATATGTGACTAGCCAAAGTCCGGCTGGAGCAGATGGTGCATCCAAAACTTAACTCAAGAGCTTAATAACGAAGAGGCTATTTACACAGTGCTGGCAGGATTAATGGAACCAGTAATAAACAGCTAAGCCCTCAGGGGCTAGCAACAGTGAGAAACGTTTGCCAACCCTAGGCATGAAGGGAAAGGAGGAGGGCACTAGAGGCCGGTGACATTACTGTAGGAGCAAGGAGAACTTGATCCCAGTCTTCTCTGCTCTCCGGCTTCCTGCTAGTATTGCCTAACCACTGCTTGCAAGTGGAAGCCAGAGCAGAAGCAAGCCGGAGCAAGGTAGTCCTCGCACATCTGCCTGTGAGGCTCAGGGCAGGCAGAGAAGGGCTAAACACAGACCTGAATCACAGGAGAATAACCAGTATGATGTGTCTTTACACAAATGTGCCACAAATCTGTTAGAAAGTGTTCCTCTCGTTGTCAGTGTGAAGGAAAGAGCTCCCTGGAGATCCCGGTGATGGCCTTGTTTTCTCAGGAGAATTCAATGCTTAGTTGTGCATATGGCTCCTCAGAATTAAGACTACATTTCCCAGACTTCCTTGTCAACAAAGTGATGTAAGAGGAAGTGACAAGTGGCAGCTTCTGAGAGTCTTGTCTGAGGACTTGTGACTATGGTGGTTTTCACATGCTGCCCAGGGCCACACCACTTGGATGGTGCTGTAAGGCTAGAAAGAGAAAGGTTCCTGAGAGCCACACGGAGTAAAAGCTGTCCTGCTACTCCCAAATATACACACCTTTGGACTGCATTTATTTTGGAGAAAAATTAATTTGATACGTAGTTACTTTCTTTGCTATAGCTATATATAGCCGAGACCGTTCATACCTTTTAATGGGTTCAAAAGTATCAACACTTGAAATTTATGAATATTGTGACACTTGATGCGTCATTTTTAAAGCTTAAGATATTTAATTGGGATATATATTATAGATATCAATTGAATATATTTATATTATATCAACTAAATCTATGTGGCGTCTAGATGACTGGAGAGGTGATTCAGCAGTTAAGAGCAAACTGGCTGCTTTTTTTAGAGAACCTGGGTTTAATACTCAACACCCACATGGTGGCTTACAACCATCTATAACTTCAGCCATAGGGGATCCAACACCCTCTTCAGGCCTCCTTGG
Source organism: Ondatra zibethicus (assembly GCA_004026605.1). Classification (NCBI taxonomy): domain Eukaryota; kingdom Metazoa; phylum Chordata; class Mammalia; order Rodentia; family Cricetidae; genus Ondatra; species Ondatra zibethicus. Next base: position 33,806 of record PVIU01003564.1, on the reverse strand, counting down.
GCACCAGATAAGCACTTCTATACATAGAAGAATAAAATAAAAGTTTTTAAAATACACGTCTGTTTGATGTGCTCAATGGGACCTCACCTCCTGTCTTCATGATCATGTACCAAGTGCTCTTCACCCAGCCACAGTGAGAACACAGATCAATGTCTGCATAGAAAAGCGAGTGCCGAGACAACGTGAGCTCTTACAACTATTACTAAGATGGCTACCTTAATTGTCCTTCAGAGATGTACTAGTCTGTGTAATGTCTAGAACTGTCCTTTTTCTTTCCCTCATTAAAAGTGGACATTAGTAAAGGTGGGTTTCTTTTGTCTAGTAACTTAATATTTTTATATCCTTAGATTGCTATCTATCATAATGAAGTTGAGTACCTTTTCATATAATTTAAGTCATTTACATTTGTTTTCTAGTGAATTTCTTGTTAGTGTCCTCAGTTCCTCCTTGAGTTGGGTTTATTTTATTTTGCTAAAACACTATAATGTATTATGGAATTAGTTTCTGTTCAGTATGATAGTAAAAATCTTTCCCCGGGTTTCCATGTGTCCTTTTGACTTGATTTCCAAACACAAATTTAATATTATCTAGTGAAAACGACCCTTCTAAACCTACTGTCCGCTTCTTGGAAAGATTGAGCTATAAGGAAGAATCACAACAGAAGAGTCCAGACTACCTCAAATACTCATGCAAATTTAGCGTGAGACAAAGATGACATTTCAAACCAAATGCATTATTCAAATAATAGTGATACTACTCACACAATTATATTTTGTTCTCTAAAATATAGATCTTTGTAGACTTCTTAAATGCTAGAAAATTTATTACCATCTCTATTTTGTTTAAATAAATCTGTAAAGGCATAGAAGATGACATAGGGAATCATTTTACATTAAAGATATATTAAAAATACATCTTTAGTATAAAATATTGTAGTATATATAAATATGATATAAAGATTGAAGAAAGATCTTTCTCTCTCTCTAGATTATAAAAACACTCCGCCATGTTTTCTCTTAGGAAATTATATTTTGGTTTATAGTTAAACTCTTTACATCTAGAAAATATTTAATTTGGGGCGAATAGTAAAGAACAAAGTGAAATAATTCTGCAGACAACATGGTTGAAGCTGATGAAAGCAAGCCTTCTGATCTTGGCAATTCTGTGGTTTATGCAAGGCTCAGTAGACACAAGTTGCTGGTAGAATTTCCAGAGGAAGGTCCTGTCATATACACAGAATTCCCCTAAGAGGCTGCAAACTTATTTCACATATTACACCCATGGTGCTCACCTCCAGGTAGTGAGCACAATTTCTTCCTCTGCCACTATGACCATCCTGCTCTCTGCACCCAGGTTGGATAGCAACACCGTGAAACTCCATCCTGTGCTAAGGACACAGACAGGAGGATGGCCACGCTCTGTCCTGGAAGGCTGGAGACCAGCCAGGTGAGCCGCACAGAAGCTTATCCAATGCTTCAGCAGCGGCTTGAGTCAGAGCAGAATCGCTGGCTTGCACTCCCACACCTCCCGTGGAACAGCAGGTTCAATGCCAGGTCTGTTTTGACTTTTTGTGCTTTGGTTTCTCATATGGAAAGGAGATTAAAAGATAATGTGGCCATTTCCTGAATAAATATGTAGAAAGTATTTAAGAATCACTTGGCAATGCTAAAAGAGACCTTTGCCTAGCATCTTTAATATAAAATCACTCCCATGTCTTCTCCTGGGACTTAACAAATTCATTTATACAAAATTATAAAATGTAACCAAACTTCTAACCTGTGAGAAGTCACATTTTAGAGGGGAAATATAATTGTATGAGCAGTATTACTGTCATTTGAACATAACACATTTGGTCTGAAATTTCACTTTTGTCTCAGACTACATTTGCATGTGTTTGAAGTTAGTCTGGCTTCTCCACACTGACTCATCCATGTAGATTAATCACATGTACTTTATAATGTTCTTTATTAGCTGGCAGAACTTGCCTAATTTATTAATTCGTTAAGCGTCTATTGCAGAATTTTCTGGCAAAACTTGGATTTTTATATTTATCAGAAATTCTTAGAGCCAGCTGCTCCAGTTTTTTAAAATTGATATTTTCTTGGGGTTGAAACAAATTTAAATTTTCAAACCCATCTAGAAGGACTTGACTGTCCTATAATATAAACTTTCTCTATTTGTTCTTTTTTTCTTTTTTAGGTCTTGGGAGAGTTTCTGGTATTCTTGATGCTGGTTGTGTTGTGTTTTTGTTTGATTTAAGACAGGCTCTCGTTATGTGGGTCAGGCAAACCTGGAGCTGTTTATACAGTGCAGCTCGGCTGTAACTTGTATTACCCCCAATTCAACCTCCTGGGTGTTCTCTGGGGGCTACAATTCCAGGTTTGTATCACCAACACCTGGCTAAAGTTTTCTGAAAGTCTTGCCTGTGTAGTTCCTATGCAAATCACGTCAAGTTTGTTGCTATTGCCCTTGGTTCTCATATCTCCTCTCTTCATTCCCTCCTCTTCTGCTCCCCCATCTCCTCCTTGTCCTCCTCTATCTCTTCCTCCTCCTCCTACTCCATCTCCTCCCCCTCCCCCTCTTCTTCCTTCCCTATTTCCTCTCCTCTACCTCTTCCTCCTTCCCCATCTCCTCTCCTCCACCTCTTCTCTTCCTTCTTGTGCTCCTTTGATGATTGTGAACAAGCTATCAACTGTCTCTTTGTGAGTCCTGTAACTAGATCAGAAAACCTTATCTGTTCTCCTTTGTTGCAATAACACAAAATAACTATGTAGTAAAAGGAGATAAATGAAATCAAGAGATTATCTGCTTCGGAAAAAAAAGAAAGATAAAGAAAACTCAGTCCCTGGTTGTTAGTGCTGTTTGGGGAGGTAATGGAACCTTTGGTGGCCTAGGAGGACAGAAAGAAATAACTGTAAATGAGAGTATGAGTGTGGTGATTGGGGTAATTCCTCCAAAGCATGTTAGGTGCAACACAAATAAAAGCAACCGAGCATGGCCAAGTTACAACCAACAAACTCATAGTGTTGGGTGCTTTCCATTATTTCAAAGGATTGAGTTAAAACTAGATAAATGAAGCATTCTGTTTGAGAAGATATATGTGAAAAACCAGAAATTATTCATTGAAACTGAATATTAATAGTATACAGAAATTAATACAATGACTACTTTGTCGGGGCTGGGGATACCAAACAAAGTCCCCAAATTAAGGTAGTGTTTTGTAAACAGAAAAATAATCAAAGTTAGATAACTAAAAGATCAATTTAGTACATACAGTTTATAATTATAAAAATCCACATGCCAATGCTAATAAAATAGAAAGTCAATTTTTTATAAAAAATATAAATGAGTAAAATTGACTGAGGAAAAATATAAAACTTATATACAAACAACTATGGGAGAAATTTATTTGAAGTAATTAAATAATTTCTTCCAATAAGATTCTGAGATCAGCAATTATGAAAGATACTCAAGCACAAAAGATTGGAATAACCTTGATACTAGAGGGAGGCCTAAGACACAGGATCCAGAGCACCTGGATGGGTTCTACTAACCCTTATTTCACTTGCTGAATGCCTGCAAAGGTCTTACAATTTCACAAATATTAACCAGCATAATTTCCTAACACACTATGTGTTGTAGGCCGTGAATTGTTCCCGGCCACCCAGACTCCTGAAATAACCACACAGAAACCGTATTAATTAAATCACTGCTTCACCCATTAGTTCTAGCGTCTTATTTGCTAACTCTTACATAATAATTTCACCCATTTCTATTAATCTGTGTATCACCACAAGGCTTTGGCTTAGCGGGTAAAGTTATGGCATCTGTCTCTGGGTGGGGCTACATGGCTTCTCCTCAACTCTGTCTTTTTTCCCCCAGCCTAGTTCTGTTATACCCTGCTCTGCTATAGGCTCAAAGCAGTTTATTTATTCATTAACCAATAAAAGCAACACATAGACAGGACCTCCCACACTACCTATGAAGGAAGGATAGCATTCGCTTCCATTTTACAGCTCAGAAAGTGAAGAAGGGAGGGCTAAGAATTTGCTACCCAATGTCACATAAGAGGCACCTCATGTAACACAGAATTAAATAGTGTCCTAAAGCATGTCCTCAGCTTCCAAGTTCTCCTCCAAGTTCTAGCTGTATGACCTTGGAAAGACAAGTAGTGCTTTTATGCCTCAATTTCTTAAAACAGGACAGAGAATAGATAAACATCACTTTAAATCAGTGGTTTCTAACCTTTCTGGCGCTGCAACCCTTTAATACAGCTCCTCATGTTTTGGTGACATAAAATTATTTTTATTGCTACTTCATATCTGTAATTTTGCCACTGTTATGAATTGCAATGTAAATGTCTGTTATGTGACCCCCGTGAAAGAAAGGGTTTCATGACAAAGGGGTCATGACTCACATGAGAACCACCGCTCTAAATGCTAACTTTAAGTGAAAACTAAACAGAATCATGCAATGAAGGAATTATTTTTATAGCCAAGTTGAATTAAACTGAGAAAGAGAAGACTAAGGGTTTTTTATTATCACTTTTATATATTTAATAAATACTATGTCAGATAGGCAATGATTATTGCAAGATGATTTTTGAGCTAAAGCCAGACAAATTTTAGACAGTCAAGAACAGCAAACTCATCCTAAACAAGAGAAAGGTTATATCTATTAAGTAAGTAGCCAGACTCATATTTCATAGTAATTACTTAGGTTGGAGCTTCTTTGTTTTCTGAACATGAAAACCACTGCAGGAAACTGAGAACTACCAATGTTTGAGGTTACTACAACCCAATCACCGGATGCTTGGGGTGAGACTCTAGATATAAAGCAAGATTATCTAGTCTAGACAATCACTGGCCAAGTTTGAGAACTAACAGGAAGCACATTAGACATTTTTTTTATTAAAGTTATTTTAGAAATTCTGGTGCATACACCAAAACAGGAAGAACTAAGAATAGGAGGCCATAAAACCATCACTTGGAACCAATGCGAGTGTGTGCTAGGAAAACGTCAGGAGAATGTGAGCGTATGCTAGAAAAACACCAGGAGAATAAACTAAACAAAACTTGAAGGGTTTTTATGAGAATTACTCACCATCAAAAAATAATTTTCCAAGGTGTCATCAACAGTACAAGCTAGGGAATGCTATGATAAAGATCTTATTTGGATTATTAGTATAAAAGAAAGTATAACCAGTGAAAAAAATGTGTGAAACGTGGATGAAGGATAGCTTAGTTTTGAAAAATGGCCCAGGTCTGTAATTCTTCACACTCTGTTCTCAAGTCCAAAGGCAAGGGTGGCCGGTGTGCAGAGACAAACACGGGGCAGGGTCACAGGACTCCTCCTTCCCTGCATTAATGGAGGAAGGTCCATTCTTCTTTTCAATATTGACTCTGCCTCTGAGAAAGGTTTGGGCCACGAACAATCACATGGTGTTTAAAAGTAGCTAGCATGGATGAAATGTGCCTTTTCCTCCCCACTTTGGTCAGTCACTCATTTCTCCAGAGTCACTGAAGACCCTCACGGTGCAAAACTTACAGGATTACAGAGTCACTACTGAGATGGCTCTTTACACACTTTACCTAAGCAAGTTATAACAAATATCAGTCAAAGAAAATACCATCTGTTGACTGAGGTTTCTGTCCTGCACGGTCCTGCAGTTGTTCAGTCCCAAAGAAATACACAGAGGTCTACATTAATTAATTAGTACCAGAGACATTTCTTAGAGTGGCTTTGCTCCTACTTCTGTTACACAAGTGCCAACTGGGGGTGTTCCTGTGCTTACGTGGAGAGAATGGAAGCGGGTTGTGTAGGAGGCCGTGCTGGTCACTGATTGCATTAGTACAGACTTTGAAATTGGACGAGGACACAGTGGTCCTCATCACTCCAGGCATTTGCTGCAAAACTCAGTGACAGACAGCTTGCATCAGGTAGAGTTCGATCATTTTAAAAGATTCTGTCCACTGGAGCTCTAGATTCAACCCAGCCGATAAGCCCCAGTGCGCAGTGATGGTACCAGGTCTTCACATCTCTATCACAGTACACAGTACTCTATCACAAGCAAAGTGTGGATTAAAATGGTTTTAGGTTAAAGAATTTGTGAGATTAAAAAAATGATGTCATGATGTCACAGTAGCAGTAAGGGTACATTAACGGAAGGCTTCCTTCTGCTCAAGGGAATCTGTGGCCTGGGTAGAATCCTAACAGTGCAGTGGGCAAGTCAATTACCAGGCTGAGGGAGGAATACTTACCCTGTTCGTGAGGCTGTGCGATTTCCCTCTCCAGAACCCCTGTTCTTTGTTGCTTACCAAGCCACAGCATGCAGCTTTGTAGGTCTGCCTACGTTGCTGAAAAGTGTACCTTTTCCTTTCTGTCTTCTTTCTTCTGTTCTAAGCATGCTTTCGCGTGTTATGCCCAAACCCACGGAGTCCCTCAAAGCCAACAAGGAGACCGAGTCCCGTATGTGAAAGCAACGAGCCTTTATTTTATGCAAGTTTGCAAACTCAGTCTCTCCACATGTCCAACGTATTGGAATAAAAGGAGAGCCCCAAGCTCAGTTAGAGTTGGGTTTTTATAGTAGTAAAGGTTAGAGTGAGGGGTTTCTGAGGTTAATTTATCGATGGTTGAGTCTTATACTGGCAGGTGATAATGGTTGGAAGTAAACAACTTCCTTTGGGTGATCTGTTCATATTTAGCTTATCATGGCTGGCTCCTACACTCTAGCCCTTGGGGGCCCCACTCTTCTCTGAAGTTCCCACTCCACCGTGTGACTGACTGCTTGTTCCCCAGGTGGCTGGCTTCCAGGGATAACTCAAGTAGCCTGGCTTTTCCTCCTCTGTCCTCCTCCTTCAGGCTGCTGCCAATATTTACAGCTGGCTACCCTGGAGTGCTGTGGAAGATTCCTTTACACTGTGTGAAGATGGGTCACTGTGATTGCTTTGGCCAGGCAGGAGGTATAGGCGGAACTTCTGAACAGAGAGAACTCTGGGAAGAAGAAAGGCGGAGCTGCCAGATGGACGAGGAATAACCTGGATGGGCATAATGGAGATGAGGTAACGAGCTTGTGGAAGAATGTAGACTAAAAATTGTGGATTAATTTAAGTTATAAAAGCTAGTTAGAAACAAGCGTAAGTTATCAGATGAGCTCTCATAATTAATTCTCATAATTAATAAATCTCTGTGTCATTATTAAGGAGCTAACAGTTCTGACAAAGTAGTCCGACTATGCTGGAGTTTTTCTTTTAAATGCTAATAAAATTGTCCCCCAACTTTCTTTTGAGTTCTTTTTAAATTCTTTTGTTAATGAGACTAAGATCCCTACAAGGGAACCCCAATTTCCCTGGTAACATGTGGCAACTCTGTCACGATGCCCCCAAACTCCCAGTGACAATAAGCTACCAAATAAATTTCCTGTTTTAATTAGGGTTCTTCCTATTAGACCCATAAGAAGTGGACCACACAAAACCGTGAGCACTAATAACATGAGTAATCAAAGGTGGCCAAATGGTCTAGTGTGTTCCAAGCAAGATGCCCAAATTTCAAAATTACTCATATCACCAAAGCAGCAGAGTCAATCATCAATCTACCCTAGTAAAAATGCAGAATATCCATATCTAAATTTTGGACTGAAAATAGAAGATTATTAGAATTATAATTTATGCAAATGGAGGCCCTATTCATGTGAAGGTAATTTGTATCGTAGTCTTGTGCTAATTACCATGTAAATGGATTACAAGTAGTCAGGGAGAGAATTTCATTTTCTAGTTGGAACTGAGCTTGTTTAAAGAGCCCCTTCTTATTATGTAAAACCTGAGGAAAGTGTTAAGATGTTTGTCACAGGCTTTTAAAATTAAAAGCTTTGGTGTTCTAAAAAATTCCAGTTGCCTGGACTGGAAAGATGGGCCAGTAGTTAAGAGCACTTGATGTTTTTCCGTCTGAAAGTGACCTGAGTCCGGCTCCCAGTATCCACACTGGGATTGGCTCCTAGGTGCCTTAAAAAGGGCTTGGTGGGCATATGATAAAATTACAAATCTGGAGTAGGAATTCTAGAATTTACTGTGTGTGTGTTGGCAGTAGCTCTTGGAGGGACGAATGCGTAGAATTTTCTGAAATTTGAGTGGCAATCGGAGTCACAGTGTGTCATATGCCCTTTGTCTGAAGCCTTGTCATTGCTTCTACCATATGCTTTAGGGATCTTTCCAAGCAGGGACTTTGTGTTTCTTGGTTCTCTTATTACCTTGAATATGACTGGGGGAGGCCTATGTGTATAAATCCCACAGGCAGAACCGTCCTCAACCCAGAATTTGGTCAAAACAGGGCCAGTTTCTTTTTAGTCTCCTTTAGCCGCGACACAATTTTTTTTTCTAGCTTTTTCTTTCTACTGAAATTGTATGTCTTCAAGGGCTGTGGTTTAGGAGGTGATCATAGGTTTGTTTGTCTGTTCCTTTGATTTCATTGGTTGTTCTTTGTCTCATTTCTCAGGATGATCACTCAGCTCATAGGAATTTTAACCTCACCTCTTATTTAATATATTGAAGTTGGAATTTTGTAGCTAGAAGCATTCTCCGTCCCACTGGTCCCCTTGGACTGTTTTTTCTACATCCACCTGTTCCCAAAGCCGTTTATAACATAACCATTCTGAGGCTTATTATCAGTTACAATTGTTTTGCCAATGTCTTAGGCTTCTTACTGACTAGCTCTAACTATTATATTAACCCATTTCTATTCATCTGTGTATTGCCACGAGGCTGTGGCTTATTGGTGTAACATGTTACTTACTCCTTCAGTGGCTATATGGTGTCCCTTTCGACTCTGTCTAGTCTCTCTCTCTCTCTCTCTCTCTCTCTCTCTCTCTCTCTCTCTGTTCAGATTTCCTGCACAGATTTACTCTGCTAAGTCATTGGCCAAAGCAGCTCTATTCGTTAACCAATAAAAGCAACACATATACAGAAGGACCTCCCACATCAAAATTTAAGCTTCACCTTTTTACCGTAAAAACGACTGAGGTCTGAGATTTTTTTCCAAGTGGTTACTAATTTCCAAATGCCTTTGTTAGAAAAATTGGAGACACATTCTGGCAGCCCAAGCCAGTGGTGCTGGCCACTGTGGTTTTCAGCTTTGTCTTCATGGCTTTTATCCTGAGCTATTCTTTCTGTTCCTAACTAGCTAAGATAGGCATTTAAGGGCTACTTGCTCTTCTGAACCACTGCTGGTTGTTTCGTGAGAAGCTTTTCAGGGTGTTCCATTACACTACTGGAACTGAATGTCTGGAGACAACCCTGCCAGACTAAGAAGAGCATGCTAAGGGCTCTGTGCCCTCGAGAGAGGAAGTTCTTGGTGACTATAACTCCCACTGCTACCACCACCATTATTATTATGTTTATAGATTCAGATCCCAGGGACTTATTAGGGGAAGTGGCAAGAAATAAAAGACTATAAGAAATAAATCCTGCCAGGAGGAACAGAGAGTAAAAAGAAGGGTCAGAGCTGGAGGGATGACTCAGCTGGTGAGGGTACTCGCTGCTCTTGCAGAGGAGCTGAGTTCATTTCTCAGCACCTACAGTTGCCAGCTACACAGAGTCTGATGGCCTTTCTAAGGCTTCTGCACACATGTGCACATGAACTTACACAGGCACATACCCATCAACATTAATTCAAAAAGATGATGGATCATGGGGATACTAATTGAAGATTTTTTTGAAAAATATGAAGAGACCTAGAAAAGGAATCCATTTAGAATAATCTTTATGAGGGAGAAACCCTGGAATCAAACTCAGGGCTACCAAAAATAGCTGCTGAGTCCTGGCTACCACAACTCTGGAGTCCTCTCCAACAGAACAACCTGTCGTAGCAGCTGAGACCAGACAAAGAACGCACCCCAGCAATTCAAGCTGAAGAATTCATCTTGGCGAAGTTAGGAAGGCCAGGATCTGGAAACCTGGAAACCAAGCTAGGTCCTTTGAGAGGCAATAATCAGGAGCATCCCTGCTGCCTCACACTAAACAGAAAACAGAATGCTTAGTTTAGCTCTCTATTTGTTTCCTGCTGATGTTGCTGAAGCTCAAAGTCTTGGGAGCCCTGGATGAGGCACGTGAGCAAGATTTCATTAGCACCTCTCCATCTGAGCAACCTGAGGCCAAAGATCTGAGTAAGTCCTGATCTGCCAACAGCAGTATCTCATGTTTCATCTCTCTCTTCTGTTCCTCCTGGGTGTTCTTTTCTGCTGTTCTTGTCTGTATCATGTCTGAACACATTTTCTGCCGCCTTCCATCACGGAGTGTGGACCACTTTCTGTATTATCACATCATGCATCAGGTGGCTCCCGGGGGAACCGAGGTCTCCAGTTCTGGCTGTGTTGAAGGATGGAGACTGTAATCAGTGGGATCTAGGCAGGCACACACCTCTAGACTCAAGCTGTCAAACGTGTTATCTACCCAAACAGTTGGGCCTGCTCTCACCATCATGCGGAAACAAGTTCTCAAAGGAAGGGCATCACAGAACAGGCAAGAATGAGGATGCTCAGTTACCCAAGCTGCTACAGGCTTCTTGGCATTGCATGCCCACAGTAGAGGGCAGGAGCCAGGCCATGGAGGATAGGCATGCAGAGCTGGAGGCTGCCATCCCCAGGGGATTCTGAACAGGTCATCACGATTCTCTGCAGTAGGCAAGGAAAAGGGCTGGTATTGGTATTTCTGGTGTAGCACCCTTTCAACGAGCATCAGAGAAGGCCCAAGAGGAAGTCTGTGTGCTCATACTATGGTTCTCTTGTATGTTGGCTTTGGACCACCTGGGGGAATGTGAGTTTTCTTCTCCTCACAGTAAAGCCTTTAAGAAAGATAACAGATACTCGTAAAAATAGATACCACCAGGCCCTTCATGATAAACAATGAATGTTCCAAACCCAATGGGAACTTGTTCAGGGCCTGGAAAGAGGGAGCAGTAGAGATGAAAAAAAATGCTGTGTGGGTTCAGAGCCAATCCCACGAAAATGCCTGCATTTCCAGCCTCAGAAGGTAGAGACAAGGACTCCCCAGAGCAAGCTGGGTAGAGAGATTAGTCATGTTGCCAAGCCCTGGATTTGATTCGGAAACCCTAGCTATATGGAAGTGTGGTCAAAAATGCTTCTAGAAGCCAGTCTTTGGTCTCTACATTCACAAACGTTCATGTGTGCCCACATATATGCAAATATCTTTATATCTATCTATCTAGATACATATATATAGCCATATGCATATATATACATATACACACATATACACATATGCAAGCATACCACACATACACATAAATATATACACATTCTCATGAATACCATGCACACACATATACATATATACCACACATATGCATACACACACACACACACACACACACACACACACACACACACACACACACGCATACCACCCACACCTGGTTAAGGAGATAAAACCGAATAACAAATTTTGATAATATTAGCTAGATGGATACATTTTGAGTTTTAAAAGACTTAGTGGGAAACATAGCTTCGAGTAGCCTTAAATTCTTGGGCAGAGAGGAAGCATCAGAACCTAAGCACAGACTTTGCTAGATGCTATTAAATGCACAGAGGAAGAAAGAAAAAGTTTGGGAATAGTGTGGCTAGGTCTTGTGGATCTGACATTTACAAAAGGAGACTGAGCTTTGCTGGCAACAGCCTGGGCCTTGCACTTGCAAACCGATTTTTCTGTGCAGAGGCCTCTGCTCAGGTTAGCGCTCTGAACTGCAGACGGTTATGAGTGGATGACTTTGTCCTGGTGGCTGCTGATTTAATGAAGCAAAACAGGGGATGGCATTTCATATACAACCAAAGGAAGATTCAGAGGACCCTCCTTGAGGCAGCCAAAGTTGAGAGAAATCCCAATCTCTTGGAAGAAATCAAGCCTGCTTCTAAAATAAAACACACAGACTCCAACCCTCCTTGGGTACTTGGGTGAAGTGAGTTTCACCGATGCTGTTATATCAATTTGTCAGCTAGCAAAGCAGATGCTGAATAGCAGACTGAAAAAGAATTTCAGCCCATTTAGAGCCTGTCCTGGAAACTTCCACCCTCCCCACCACCCGCTTCATGTGGTCTATACAGAACAATCTGTATTTTCAGAGAGCTTGGAAATGGGAAGAAAGGTTTTAGATCGGCCCTCCCGAGCAGCCTAGGGAAGAGGTTTCCAAGGCTGAGCAGACAGATGCATTAATCAAAAGCTTTCAGAGAAGCAAGGCTCCCAGCAGTAATCGCGAAGGACATCTGTCACCAATAGTGAACTGCTTGATGGGAGCAGAAAATGACATCAGCTGCCAAATGAAATCATTCCAGAAATTTCTGTTGTTGGAATAGCTCATGTAACTGGTAATTTAGAAGTCTATAAAAATGACTGTTGTCAGTTTTCAGATTTCACCCCTTCATTGTCTCTGCTTTGCCCTCTTCTCTATTCTCGGGAATCTGAGTTTCCACAGCTGTGAACATGTTTGTCTCTCACACACAGGTACACTGCAAGTGAGGCCAATTGTGAACAAGGTCAAAGCCTGCCTTCCTAGGGGACTGAGTATTTGAACCATTGCATTAATGAAAGCTGGGGTCACCATTGTCCTTTGTCCTTTGTGTACTTTCTACACACAGAGACACATACACATAGACACACACAGGCACACACAGATGCACACACAGACACGCACACACAGACACATATACACACACATTGCTCAACTGAAATGCTTCTCTTTTCCTTGAGAAGAGGGAATAACAGAGTATTGAATACAGGCTGAAGACATTGTCAAGGACACTGTAGACTCATGCAGATTCTAGTTCTTGAGCTACAGAAGTAGATGTTAGAAATTACAGTGTTCCCGTGAGAAATTGCTTTCAGGATCATGCACATCTGACCCATAGACTTTGCTTGGAACCCACCTGACTCAGAAATTAAAGTATACCATACGTCTCAGTGTTTCTATTGCTCTGAAGAGACACCATGACCACAGTAACTCTTATAAAGAAAACATTTTTAACTGGGGGTAGCTTAAAAGTTCAGAAGTTGAGTTCGTTATCATCATGGTGACCTGAAGGCAGACATGGTGCTGAAGAAGGAATTGACAGTTCTATGTCTTTATCTGTAAGCATCAGGAAGAGAGAACCAATGGGCCTGGCTTAAGCATGTGAAACCTCAAAGCCCATCCCCAGTCACACACTTCCTCCAACAAGGCCACACACCTAATCCTTTCAAATACTGCCGCTCCCTACGAGTCTATGGAGCTATTTCATTCAAAGCACCACATGTGTGCACGGAGTATATGTGCCCCTCCCTGATGACCAAGCATTCAAATCTATGAGCCAATGGGGCCATTTCCATTCAAACTTCCACACCATAGTAAAGATTTAACTTAATGCTAAATGTTCTGAGACTGAGATAATTGTGTTCCAGTTGCATTTCATCCAACAGGATCTGTACACGTGGCCTTTCAGGGCACAGGTTCCTCCCCAGAGCCTCCCTGCAGACTGGTGAAAACAAGACAAGATGATTGGCCTTAGTATTGCTTGATGGCCTATTAAAGTATCATGCCTTTCAAAGGATTTGATTTTTTTTCTTCCTCATTCCTTCTCCTGTCTATGCAACACCTATAACTGCTCTGGTGGTTCCTGGGGCCAAGGTCCTTCACAGTAGGGCAACTGGATGATGTCTGGACTTCATTGCTATGCTGAACTCAGTCTCCAAATACCCGAAATGTTGATTTAGAAAAATAAACTGCAATTTTGATTCAGCTGTTATTATTTAAGGCTGTCTGTCACTCACAACTGAACCTAATTCTAACTAATTAACATGTATTATTCTAACTTAAATGTGACACAATTCTGCTATACTGAATTCAACCTTTGACCTAGATGACGTGACTTTTGTAAATCACCCTTGCAAATGTGTGCAAGCTACACTTTTTGTTTTCAATGAATACGAGTGCCTGCAGTTTGTGGGTTCTTTGATTGGCAGGCAGTTGATAACACTACTTTCCCTTTATAATTCCTTCCCACTCTTAGGATTCCTGTAAAAACTGATCACCTCAGAAAGAGACTAAGGCTTCTAAGCTCATCCCCAAAGTCAGTGTCAGGAAAATTAACGAAGATGGCTCCATTATTTTCCCCTTTGGAACTTTTAAATGGAAGTAATTGAAAGCTTTGTCTGATTGAGAGTAGAGTTTAATTATCAGAGTTATGGATTCAAGTAGGGGGAAAAACAAAAGCTAGCTCACAAATATTCTCCCTGTATCAGAGAGCTGTTCTTGGGGCTGTTTGCCATGTATTTAGCAGTTGGCTAGCTGTTAGCTAAGTCAATGGGTGGCCAAGCCACGTGTCATTCATTATCCAGGGAACTAGCCATGGTTTGTTTACATAGTGGTGGCTTGGCTCTGACAGAGAAATAAGCAAGGTCTCTAGCAGCCTAAGCTTAGAAGTGTACAGTGCCACTTTGATCACATTCTGAGCCAGAGTAAGTCTCAAACTAATCCAGATTCGAGAGCTGTTTCTTGGCAAAAAGGGCCAGAGACTCATTGCCCAGGGTGTGGCTACCAGGAAGGGCAAAGAATTGCTGCCAGGTTGTTACTAGTCTGATGCGGAAGCTCTGTTAATCAATCACACCCAGTTAAGGCGTGGCTATCTGGAACAGAGGAAGACCCTCCTCCGTTTTTCCTGTGTGATTGGTTAACAGAGTTTCCCCATCACTAGTCTAGCATTCTGTACGTAAGTCTTGCTTTAAACATTGTTTGCAACACAGATGGAACCCTACCCCCTGACTTTTGGGTCTGTGGGTGTCACAATCAACCCACCAATTACTGCTCAAAGTCTCTAGGCCCCGGGCATAGGAGAAAGGAAAGGCAACAACCCCGCACAATCTCTTATGGATGGGGTGGGCAGTACTCAACCAAGTTCTGCCTGTGACCTAATCAAGAACCTAGTGCTGGGCAGTTGGGCATCATTGTGGTGATTGAGTATAGAGTTGGGAAACAGAGGAGAAGGAGGGGCAGAATGGTTAGTGGCCTGAGGAGAGAGGTGGACCTGGGGAGGTGATGGTGGTAAGGAATGAACTGACATGAATGACCAGCTGGTCACTGAGTCCAGGGAGATGTCTGGGTCTGAGTTGTGACCAAGGGCCAGGTCTCAATCTGGGGCCTGGAAGCAGCCAAGGAGACCTGAGTTGAGTCTGTGGGTCCTATTGTCACTGGGGGCCATGCAGGGGCCTGCGGTCTGGGCTACCACCTAGGGTCACGTTGGTGTCCGAAGGCCATGCTGCCATGGGGGCCATGCCAATCTGGGTGGCCTGCACAGCTACCTGGGCTATGGTGACAACCTGGCCTGGGTTACTGCTGAGGACCACGTCTGGTCCATGGTCCTGCCACAGTCAGGGTCTGAGTTGGTGTTTTTGGCCCATGCTGTTGCCAGGTCCCACATGGATGCCCAAAGTCTGGGACACAACCTCTGACCATGAGGGCATCTGAGAGCCATGATGCCATCAGGAACATCCTGATCTGAGTGTGTCACTCAGAGCCATGGTGTCACCCAGGCCAGGGCTGCTGCAAAGGGCCATGTCTGGGTCTGTGACCCTACAGCAGACAGGGTCTGAGTTGATGTCTAGGGATCCTGCTGTCACTGAGGGCCATGAAGATGACTGGGGTCTGGTCACCTTGGGGCATATCAGTTTCCAAGGACCATGCCGCACCTGGGGTCATGTTGTTCTGGTTTTGGCACCTGGAGCCATGGAGACATAGGGACACGGGCTACTGCCTAGGGCCACGTATGGGTCCGTGGCCCTGTGGAGGCCAGGGTCTGGGGTGCTGTCAGTGATTCTAGTTGTCCCCGAGAGCTCTGCAGATAAATCAATGAAAGCTAAGAGGAAAACTGAAAAACCTCATAGGACTGAATGCTCCCGAGACGGCAGCTCAGCTTCTCTGTGGATTAATGCGGACAGTGAAACAACTATTTCTTGGTATTCAGGAGCCTGCAGATTTTATTCTCAAGGTCTTTTTTTTTAAAGATTTACTTTTATTTACTTGTATGTGTGTGTCCATGTGTATGACACACAGAGGCAGGTGTCCACCAAGGCCAGAAAAAGACTTCAGATCCCCCTGGAGTTGGAGTTACAGGTGGTTGGGAGCTGTGTGGGGACCAAACTTACATCCTCTGGGACAGCAGGGAGGGCTCTGATCGGAGCCGTTTCTGCAGCTCACTTTAAAAACTTCTAGCCTCTACTTCATCTCTGCTCCAGTTTTGTTTTTTCTTTTCTTCTATGAATTCAGGGCATGTTTGTCCTTGCTTTTGTAGATCCTTGTGATTCTCTGTAGGTTATTTGAAATTTTTGTATTTTTGATGCAGAAACTTATTACTCTTTTGCATGTCATAACTTTTGTTACCTTTGGTACAACATATTTTTAATTTAATTTGTTTGAGAAATTTAAATTTTCCCTTATGTTTCTTTTTCTTTCTTTCTTTTTTTGCTTTTTAAAAACAGGATTTTTCTGTAGCTTTGGAGCCTGTCCTGGAACTAGCTCTTGTAGACCAGGCTGGCCTTGAACTCATAGAGATCTGCCTGTCTCTGCCTCCTGAGTGCTGGGATTAAAGGTGTACACCACCACCTCCCAGCTTCCCTTTTATTTTATTTTATTTTTGGTTTTTTGAGATAGGGTTTCTCTGTAGCTTTGGAGCCTGTCCTGGAACTAGCTCTTGTAGACCAGGGACTGACCTATTGTTTATTCAATACTGTGGTATTTGTTCTTGTGTAATCTGTATAATTTCTAAGGTTTCTTTGTAGTCTACTGTTATATTAATGTCAATGTGATCAAAAAAGATATATGATTTCAGATTTATTTGTTTTAATTTGTCAGGATGGATTTTGTGACTCAAAGTATATTCTAGAAAATGTTTATATGTTGATAAAAAGGCACCTTCTATAACTTTGAGGTAAAATATTCTGTAACTGTGAGGGCCATTTATTATTAGTAAAATTTATCTCACATATTCTTGTTTGTATTGTTGTTGTTGTTGTTGGGATGATGAAAATGAGCTGGTAAAATTTCCTACTATTGTATTTATCTTATTTACTTTTCTGTCACTGTGATAAAACTCCATGACCAAGGTATCTTATAAAAGAAAGCTTTTAATTTTGGCTTATGGTTTCAGTTAGAGTGTATAGTTGCCGAAGAAACAGGGTAGGAGCAACAGAAAGCTTACATCCTGATCCACAACCACAAGGCAGAAAAAGACACCAGAGAAGGCAAGAGATTTCTGAACCCTCGAAGCCCACCCCAAGTGACACTCCCCCTCCAAAGCCACACCTCCTAATCCTTTCCAAACAGTTCCATCAACTGGCAGCCAAGCATTCAAACATACAAGCCTATGGGGCTCATTCAAACCACCACCACAGCATTGGGACCTGTCTTTCCTCTTCAATTCAGGATGATTTTTTAAAAATAAATCTGGGTGCCTCATCATTAGGTACATACATAGTATATACCTGTATTTCCTTACCATCATGTATCACTGAAAGGAGTATTTCTTTTGTTCAGTAGCATTCCAAAAATCTCATACTTTTATTCCTATCATGCTTGTTCTCTAATCCTCTTCCTCACCTCCTGCTTTTGTCAGCTTGTAATATTCCAAAATACCCGTCTTCAAGTTACGATATGATGTGAAGGCACAAGTCACAAAACAATTCCACACCAGTTTGGAGTTATGATTAATAAAAGGGTTATTTTTTTAAAAGGGAAAACTTACAGATCACCATCCTAGGCAACAGCCCTCAGCATGACCAGGAAAGGAGTCTAGTAGCTGGAAGCAGAGTCCGAAGCAAGAGAGCAAGCTCATGGCTACCGCTGCTTTTTAAAGCAAAAGAGACCATGCCCAAGTGGGCTGGTATCTTAAAGGCTATTGGCTGAAGGAGCAGAAGGAGCTCCCTCAGCACTTCCCCCTTTTATTTAAGTAAGAGAGTTCTAAATCCAATACAAAATAATATACACTAGGAACAGATATTAAGTATAAGATTAGAATTACAATCAGCATAAATAGTATTAAGCAAGGAACATATGCTAAATGTTTTAATAAACATTCGATTCTATGGAGTCTAAGTCTTATATTGGAAATAGCTTGGCTAGATCATAAGAGGATAGTAATTATGACTATCTAATCTTCAACCCCATCGAAGGCCTGAAAAGGGACATAATATTACTTGAGTAGGCAGGAAGTACAATCAAGTAGCTTCCAAAGTGAGCAATATATGACAGAGACAATTAGCTACCTGAGCAATCACCCAAAGCCTCATTTTGCAATGTTGAAGCAACCAACTTTGGCTATGGCCTAGCATAATTGACAGACCATTTTCAGAGGCAGGAAATTTTTCAAAACCATCTTACCCTGTCTTGGCAAGATGTGACAGTCCTGCTTACCCATTTCTGGATATCATGTAACTTGTCAGTGGTTGAGGCATTGTCAGTTCCTTGCCCAAAGGCCAGTTTTGCCAAGAAGAAAACAAGCTACAAGTGGAGTGTCTTTGGTGCTCAACATTCTCTCAGGAATAGATTGGTGATGTCAGAAGCAGTCATGTCTCATGTCAACAGAACCCTAAGTTATTTAAATTCCATGTTCCACAGAACCTTGAAGTGGTTGAAGATTCCCTATCTAGACAGAATATAATCTCTATGTATCTAAAGAACCTAATTGATCTAACTGTATGTACAGCAACTACTGACCTATAATAATTAATACCTGTATAACTTAATGACTAAAACTTCATGTCAGAATATTAAATAACCTGTAAACAAATGTGCAACAAATGAGGACAATGACCTCAAAATGTAAACAATATATAAGTATCTAAGTAGGAGTAATATATAATGCAATATGAAAATATATCCTAAGTTGTATCAACATACAAAATGTCCTAAACAGAGATAATAACATACATATATACAATCTGACAAAATAACTTTGTATAGCTGTACAAATAAACAAAAGTAACAAATATAATTTGAACTTGTATCAATATGCAAAAGCTATACCAATGTAAATTATCCATGAATAATAGCTCACAAGTATTCACTCTATTACTCACTATTACTATTCCCTACCTTTTTTTAAACAAACATAGTTTTCACCCCAACACTCTATCTAATACAAGAAATAATCAACAACCCCTAAACAGTGGTTCCAACCATATGGACAAACTTTTTTGGGATGGGGCGTCATCTTCTAGAATTGCTTCCCGCTGTCATGGGGGTGATGTTCTCTTAATGGGATCCTGCAAAATTAAAGTGATGGTTAAGTTTCAAAATTACTGTCTAGTATAGTTGCAAACAATTTCCAAGCAATTGATAGATAGGTTTTTTTTTCAAAGTTCTTATTTGGAGTTCTGGCCAGAATATGAGAAGGTGCACCATTTCAGCAGCTGGTACCCAAAACAAGCGGTCTTATAGTAGCACTGTCTGCATCATGATGTCATCTCAGCTAGGTAGAGTTGTTGCTGTGGGGCCGCATCTTATTCCTGGAAACTTCAAAGATTACTGCAGGAAAAGGATCTGTAGGAAAATCTATTGTTCATCATGAAAAACTTAAACATCATTCATATAAACATATATACAATGAAGAATATGATATAGACAAAAAAGGCATGGAGAAGAAAGTAAACATATACTAAAATGATGGGCTAATATAAGTTATAAGAGCTAATATGAAGCCTTAGCTAATGGGACAATCAGTTTATAACTTATGGAGACCTCTGTGTGATTTTCTTTGGGGCTAAACAGCTGTGGGACCTGGTGGTAGGACAGAAACCCCCAACAAGCAGGTCCTCATGTTACAGGATGGCACCCACATGGACAACTGCATCCACAGAAAGCCTGAGAAAGCTTGGGAAAGAATAGAGTAAAGCATGTTTTCTTAGTAGCAGCAATTTCTTAGGTCTGATCTGCTCGCTAGAGGCAAGAAAGCACTCTCATTTAAGAGAGGCTTCCTGACTCAGCTTTAGCTGCAAAACTTTGCAGCTCTTTAAGAGGTCCTGCCACAAAAACACTTAAATAGTGTTGATGAAAAAAAAAAAACTGACCACATGCTTTTTGGTTTTCAGCCATAGCAGGAAAAAAGCCTGTGCCATTTTAAAATGCCAGCTTTCTGGGCTGTCCTGCCAGGGCAAACTCTGACTCTTTCAGGCAGGTGATCTGACTATGAAGCAATTGAGTGTGTTTTGTGAGCACACTGCTGCAGCTTGCTTGCTGGCACGGACCTTGAAATGCTGTAGAGTTGTGGCAATAAACATGGCTACAGCTGGTACCTCTGCCGTGAGGCTGAAATCTCAGAAAGCTAAGAAATGGGCTGGATCCAGCCATCAAAGCCATGGCTTTAATCCTACCCATATTGCTTAGTAAATTAAAGATTCATATTGTCAGAAAAAAAGAGAGATATACAGTAAAGATAGATTCAAAGATGAAGAAAACTTCTAAATGGTTTACTGTGTGTTTAAAAATATATGCAGGCTTGTGAGAGAAAAGAAAAAAGGTTAAAGTCCTTAAAATAAAAAGAAAAGAGAGTAGTTGGGTGTGGTGGTACACACCTTTAATCCCAATGCCTGGGAGGCAGAGGCAGACAGACCTCTGTGAATTCAAGGTGTGGTGCCACACACCTTTAATCCTAGCACTGGGGAGGCAGAGACAGGCAGATCTCTGTGAGTTCAAGGACAGCCTGGTCTACAGAGTGAGTTCCAGGACAAGGATACATAGAGAACCTGTCTCAAAAAGCCAAAAAGTAAAAATAAAAGAAATAGAGGTTAAAGTAAAGCCACATAATGATAGAAAATACACAGAGAATCTGGATACTGTATGTTATTATGCTCTCTTTGAATTGTTTGAATGCTGAGGAAGGAGCAACAGCTGCTAAAAGATTTTTGCTTATAAATGCTGCTGAATTAATCCAAGATAGGTATATTGAAAATACCTTAACTTCAAAATTGAAGTCAAAAGGTATGTTACTTTGGAGAAGAGATTTTGCTTTTGTTTCCACAGGAAATGAGAGTCTGTGGATTCATTCTGAGTTAAGAAAAATCAGGTTTGATCAAGGAAGACCACCTGAGAAATCTCCAGTAGGAACAGATGGCCCAGATAACTGAGTTCTACTTCCAGAACAGATTCAAGATGCTTCCTGAGATGATCAAGACTCACAGGACTCTCCAGTTAGGACTTGATCATAACTCTAAATTTTCTTTAGGCCCCCATAAGATTATCAGCGCCCCTAACCAGCAGGAAGTAGCCTGGAATACTACGCCCACATTCCCAAAAAATGGAGAGGGATGTGGTATGGGACAATTCTCTATTCTGTTAATTATGTTTTAAATAAATGCTGATTGGCCAGTAGCCAGGCAGGCAGGAAGTATAGGTGGAGCAACCAGACAGGAAGTAGAGGTGGGGCAATGAGAACAGGAGAAAGCCCATTCCTCTGTAGTCCTGTCTAGACACCAAAGAAACAGGATGTGACCTGCCCCACTGAAAAAGATACTGAGCCATGTGGCTGACATAGACAAGAATAATGGGCTAATATAAGTTATAAGAGCTAATAAGAAGCCTGAGCTAATGGGCCAGTCAGTTTATAACTTTATGTAGACCTTCTATGTGATTCTTTGGGACCTAACGACTGTGGGAAATGGGCAGGACAGAAACCCCAACAAAGCAGGCCCTCATGTTACAATTATGTTTTCTTTTTAAATAAGTTTGTTGTTGAAGCTTTCAGGGTTTTTTTAATGTTGAGTTCTCTATTTCCAAATTTTTACCAGTGTTGAATTTCTCATTCTAATTATGAACTGTTTCCTTTCAACTAAATTAAATCATCTTTCTGTGTTATTTTGACTGTCATTTAGTTTTACATTTTTCTGAAAATATGTGTTTGAGTGTCATTTTTGAAATATTAAGTTGAATGTTGGTTCCAATCAGGTACCATAATGTAGTCCCCCTATGACCGGGGCCATCTGCAATGGCAGTGGGGAACACGTAGAACAGAACATATACCTTAGCTCAGTGGTGATTTGGACCAATGACATGACTTAAAGTAATTAGAACAGCAGCTCAGGTAACTGTGAGGTCAGATGGATTGATAATTGGTAGTGAGCATTTGGTGACCAAGTAGAAAGACAGACCAAGACTAGAGGTGAGATATCTCTGTGGATGGTTGGTGCCCTTTCATGCTATTTTTATTCTTTGATTGGTCTAATGGTTCTCTCTAAACATTTTGATTTTCTTTCTTTCAGAATCCCCCAGACTTGTTCTGTTTTGAACAGGAGTGACAGAATTTATCATAAGACCCCATGCCATAAATATGATACATATTTGATAAATGTAATATATATTTGATGAATGTGTTAACTTAATCCAACAGTTGGTCAGGGTCATATTTGCCCAAAGGAAAATAGATAAGTACTCTCTAACCTGTTCAAATATGTCTAGTCTTAGATACATGTCACAGGTGATAAGAACTTATCAATTGACATGATGAAATAAAGTCCCATCAGGGAAAGTTATCACAGATAACAACCTTATGAACTACACAGACACTTTCCTGGATAAAGTCTTTAAAATGTGGGATGATAAAGACTGTTATATTCTTCTTTTAGTGTTCATTCACTCCACCCTGATAGACGCAAATGTCCATGAGATGTTGCTTCCCATCTGCCAGAGGTTAGTTTCTTTAACACATCCATGTTTCTTACAATAGATGTGTTGATATTGCATCTTTCAACCTTATATGTTTGTAACTATATACCCATTGCTGCTGTTGTCATGGGGCACAGAATTATAAGCAGACTTTATTTTCACTGACTCAATAATGTTATTCTACAATCACCTTCCTTCCAATGATTTCTGTGAAAACACCCCCATTCTCATCTTCTTGTTCTTCTTGTTCTTTTTCTCCTCCTCCTCCTCTTCCTCTCCTCCTCCTCATTCATCTTTTTTTTCTTCTCCTTCTTTCTCCTCCCCTTCTCCTCCTTCTTCTTCTGTTTTTTTGTCTTTGTATTTGTTTGTTTCTTTGGGTTTTTTTTTTGAGACAGGATTTCTCTGTGTAGCCCTAGCTGTCCTAGAACTTGCTCTGTAGACCAGACTGGACTTGAACTCACAGAGATCCACCTGCCTCTGCCTCCCAAGTTAAAGACACACAACACCACTGCCCTTCTTGTGTTTTGCTTCTAACAATTTTTTAAGATCTTCTCATCTTCTCTCACTGATCCTGAGGGATTTGATTATGATGTCACTGTACATGGAACAATATGGTTGTGATAAACGTTGTGTATTTTTTTATGTTTCTTATCCTTGGGTTTTGTTAAGATTCTTGGGGCCTCAGGTTCAAAATTATGATCATACTTGTAAAACATTGGCCATTATTTGGAACTTTTAAAAATATTTTTTTAAAAATTTTAATAAAATTAAAATTTATTTGAGAGAATCTCAGTTATCCAGTGTCATGCATATTAAACTACCTGAAGTTGCTTATAATTCAAAGATGTTCTTTTTCCATTATTTTTTCTCTTTGTTTTATTTTGGATAATTCTATTATATTATATCTTCAAGATTATTATTGGTTTCTTCTAATAAGTCCAGTTTCACCACGTACCCGGCAAATGTACTCTTCCTGTTTGACATTATGGTTTTCCTCTCCACAAGTTTCACTTGAGTTTCTTTTAAAAACATCTATCATGTCTCTGCTTAGCATGCTGTGATGCATATTACATTGGTAAATCATTGTGTACTGTTTTGAGTTCACCGAGAAACTGGCTCTACAAGTGGTGTTTTGCCTTCCTCTGCCAATCTCAGACTCAAAAATGTCTGTTAAATGTTCCTCAAAGCCCCTTTTCTGGAAATGGGCTCTCCTTACCTCTGAGTCTGTGGTGGAGAGAAAGAGAACAGGGCCAAGCCCAAGAGTAGCACGGTATCCAACCTCTCCACCCAGCCAGAGTTCCTGCTTCCTTTTCCAGGGTCTACCCTGGTGACTCCCTGATCTCCAAAACCAAGTATTCTCTCCAACATGTAGCTCTATCCCAGGTCCCACATGCAGTGCCCCAGCCTAGACAAGCCACTCCTATCTGTACCATACCCAACCAATAGGCTTTTGTTGATTTACTAGGTTTTCAATTCCATTTTCATTTCATCTTAAGTCCTCTTCAGTGTCCTATCTTCTTGTTGAATCCCATTCTCAAGTCCTGGACAGTCCTTCTAGAAAAACCCATTTCCTGTTACCACCCACAAGTCCTGTTCACAGGTTCTGTGAAACGCCCAAACTCTCCACCCAGCAAAATCTATCACATCCTTCTCCAAGGCTTATCGCACCTTTCCCACCCACACACTTTCCCTAACTCACTAGATGTAGGCCTGGTCCCACATCCAGCACCTCATCCTAATCTGGATTCCCATACCTGTGCTGAAACTAATCTCTACACTTTTCCAAGGATGATCCTTAGTTATCTCCAAACCACAGGCCTTTTCACATAACATTCAACCATTCCACCCAGCCAGATCTACTCCCACACTCCAGAATTGGGCACACCCTGCACAACAGTAAAGTTGCCTTTGTCCGCCTGACTTCATTCAACCCAATCCTTTTTGAACATTTAGGCCCAACCTACCAGCACATTGTCTCTTCTCTCCCAATCTGCTCTGTACATCAAACTTAGAACTAACAAAAAAGTTCACATGTTCAGATATCATTGCAAAACTACTACCAATAATATGAAAGATCAAGCCAGTATTTATTTTCTGAACCTATCAGTTCTGTAGAAATGCTTGCCAATGAGAATTATCTCAATGAACTCCAGGGCACAAATTTTAAATGAACTGTCATAATCTTTTAGCAAAGAATTTAAGGAGTATAAAGAAGACACAAAGAAATAGTTTATAAATTAAGAAGAAAGAACTCAGAATAAATGCCTGAGCAATGCAAAGAAAGCACAAACTTAAGACTGATGGAACTGGCAATGAAAAACAATGGAATTCCATTGAGAATTGAGAATGGAATTCAATAAGAAGATAGAGCACTGAAGAGGACTTAAGATGTAATAAAAATGGAATTGAAAACAGAATAACTCAACTAGAAAATTAAAATCTAAGTCTCACAAGTAGAATGAGTCAAGTAGAAGATAGAATATCATGACTCAAATATAAAATGCTGGATCTAGACCAAATCCACCACAAATATTAAAAATATAGTAAAGGAACATATAGGAAATGTGGGACACCATAAAAAAACTAAAACATTGAATTGAAGACATATATGAGGGGAAAGAATCTCAAACCAATGCACAGACCAGATCTTCAACAAAATCATGGAAGAAAATTTCCCCAAATGAAGTAAACACACATCCATACAGATACATGAAGCACACAGAACACCAAATAGATAAGACCAGAAAAGAAAATCCCCATGGCATATATCATAGTTAAAACTGTAAGTATACAGGACAAAGAAACTGTGTTGAAACTTTTAGAGGAAGAAAACACTCATCACATATAAGGGAAAACTCATAAGGCTAACAGCTGATTTCTCAATGGAAATTTTGAAAGTCAGAAGAACCTGGAGCAATGAACTCTAAGTTCTAGAAGTCTATGATGGCCAGCCTACATTGTTATACCCAGCAAAACTACCCACCATAATTGAAGGAGAAAGAGTTAACAAGTCAAACCTAATGGAATACTGGAAGCAATATTTGAAGCTGGAGAGGAATGAGCCTAGCAGACAGATTCTGGAAATAAATATGAAGCAATAAATGTTAAAATGCAAAGAGAACACAAATAATATCAAAAATCAACAGAGTAGACAGAACAGAATGCTGGGAAGAAGGTAGTGTGGCAGACACCATGGTTCTCCTGCCCAAGACTGACACTGGTTAGGAATCTTTCCCGGTAAGCCATGACCTCGTGGTGCTATACAGATTATTAAAAATGGGTTAAATCAAGATGTGAGAGTTAGCCAAGAAGAGGCTAGATATAATGGGCCAGGCATTAATTTAATTAATGCAATTTCCATGTGGTTATTTCAGGTGTAAGCTATCTGGGCTGCCGGGACAAAAGGAAGGCCTGCTCCTCCATACTACAAAAAGATGGCTGAAAAATACCTTAAAAATTGTTCATTGTTCCTAACAATTAGGGAAATGAAAATCAAAACAACTTTGAGATTTCATTTTACACCAGACAGACAGAATAGCAAAGATCAACCAAACAGCTGACAACAAATGCTGGAGTGGGTGTGGCCATGAGTTTGAAAGAGAGCAAGGTGGACTTTATGGGAGAGTTTGGGGGTAGGTAAGGGGAGGGGGGAAGATTATGCAATTATAGTATAATCCCAAAAATTAAGCCCAAGACTGAAGACATTGTGTCCTTGAGAACAACTTGAAGGTGAAACACTTCCAACAAAGGTTACTACTGTTTGTTCCAGGGTATAAAGGTGCCACAGCTTCGAACTCTGCTTCAACTTCCCTAGTTTGTTTCTGCGAGCTGTAGCAAGCACCAAATGGGATGCTGTTGTCTCTTTTACTTAAAAGTTTCAGCTGAAGGTACTCTGCTCTGCCTGGGACTCTCTTGGTCAAGAAGGCCTCAAGATGCCTTGACAAGGCTTCCCCAGCAGTTTTCTATTAGATGTTTACAAGCTCACAATTTAAGGCTTTGCTATCATCTATCTATCTATCTATCTATCTATCTATCTATCTATCTATCTATCTATCTATCTATCTATCATCTATCTATTTACCCATCCATATCTATCTGTCTGTCTGTCTGTTTATCTATCTCTCTTATTATTTATTCTTTTGCTTTGGTTTGCTGCATACTTAAAAAAACCTCTTCCTCTCAAAGCTGAAAGTTTGATCGTCATAGGTCATTCTCCAGAACATGCAAAACACATTTTCAGTCTTTCTTGTAGCTATTGAAACATAAGTGCAGTAACAATTGTAATGACCTTGAACCATGTCAAGGGGTCAACTGAGGGCCCTTTTTCCTGAAACTGGGTCTCATTCTGTAACCCTCACTTGCCTCAAACTCAGAATCCCTTTGCCTTGGCCTCCTGAGTGCTGAGGCCACAAGTCTATGCCACAAAACCTCACATTTGCTGGGTTCATTTTGTTTGATTAAATTTCCCCTCTCTTGAGTTTATTTTCTTCATTCACCTGTCTGCCTGCTGTTCTTTGCTGTGTATCAGATTTTATTTGTGGGGTGGCTGAGTATTTGGGTATTTTGTAAGTATTTTTCTTCTTAGTTCAGTGATATTGAAAAGCTGTTTTATATCCTCAGAACTTGCTCTTAAGAATTTTTTCTAATTTATTTTGTGTGTGGGAGGCAGGTACTGGAGGTGGTTCCCAGAGGTCAAAGAGGGCATTGGATACCCTGGAAAGAGAAGATCACTGAACTAAGAAGAAAAATACTTACAAAATACCCAAATACTAATTGGTCTAATAAAAAAAAAGCTGAACAGCCAAGAGCTAGGCAGAGGAGAGATCGGTGGGGCTGACGGGCAGAGAGAATAAGTAGGAGGAGAAATCTAGGCTGGAGAAGAAAAAGAGAAGAGGGAGAGGAAAAGGAGTGAAGATAATGGGGAGAAAAAGAGGGACACACCTGGGGCAGAAGCCAGTCAGCCAGACAGGAGAAGCAGAGAAAGCAGGATACACAGAAGGAAGAAAGGTAAAAGTCCCAAGGCAAAATACAGATGTAGAGAAAAGACGCTATGTTAAAAGAGCTAGTCATAAATGAACCTAAGCTAGGCCGAGCATTCACAGTTAATAATAAGTCTCCATGGCATGATTTGGGAGTTGGTTGGTGGCCCAAAAGAAATCCTGGGACACTGTACTCCATAGAAAGAGCCGTACTAAAGGAACAAACAAAATAGCTCATAGATCCTCAATTTAATGCCATGCTAAAGTCACTGGAGGCACATAATAAATACGACAGTCTCAAACCCAAAGGAGGTTCAGTCTGGACGGCAAAGACTAATGCATGAAGCAGAGCACCATGATTTAGCAAGAGAAACACTGTGGCCACGGGGGCAGCAAGTGCTGCCAAGGGCTCTCCACAGCCTGATGCATGCCTCCAGCTCAGATATGAATATGTTAAATGGGAAATAAATCCAAAATATGATTTACTCTGAGAGGAAAGATGTCTTCAAGAGAAGGTAGCTGAGTTAGTGAGCATCTGGGCTGGGATTATAGTCCTGGTGCCCTGATGCCCAGCTCAGTTCTCATGCCACTGTGTAGGATGTGAGCCACTAATGCAGCCTCAACTCCTGCCACCATTGAGGGCCATCTATTATACGGTCCTACTGTGTCATCCACGGCCATCTTCCCCGTGGTCCAACATCACCTTCTACTCACCAGCTTCTCTCATTATCCCCAGAATGTAGCAGAACTAGTCCACATTGCTACGCTTGCTCATTCCCCAGTCTGCTTGTCAGCTACACTGCAGACATTATATACCTGCTGTGGCTAGACTTCAACTCCCACTACAAACACAAGGCAAGATGAGACCCAACCTCCTCCTCAGCTTCCAGGTCAGGGCAGAGCTTCCAACTCTGGTTCTGAAGGCACAATGGCCCAACTGTCTGGTAGCTTTAATCCTCTGTCCCCCTCCACATTTCCCTTCCTTCAGACAAAAGAGCAGGTTAGTAGGTGAGAACATGGGCTTTCAAGTGAAATGTTTATCTTTTCTAAGTCATTCAAACTTACTTTTATAAAAAGATTTCTTATTTATGTGCCCGTGTGAGTGTGTGTGTGTGTCACGTATGCTTGGATGCTTGTGGAGACCAGAAAAGGAGTTTAATTGTGAGTTGTCCTATGTCAGCGCAAGGACCAAGCAGGTTCTCTTGAAGAGCAACAAATGCTTTTAACCTCTAAGCCATCTCTCCAACCCCCAACATAAAGTATGTTACCTGTTTGTGCACAGACGTAATAGAGAAAGCGCATCCCAACAAATAAAGGGTCTCAAGATGGGCCACAAGGCGAGTGGCCTTGCCAAATCCATAGGAAAGACAGGGCCCAATGAGGTATAGTAAGCCCCAGGTGAGTGACACTGACACCTGGTAGCTGAGAGCGCTGTGGGGCTGTCACAGGAGCATTTGCAAAGGCTGGATTAATCTCCAGAGAAGGATAGAGCACTCTAGAGCCCCAACCACAGCTGGGCTGCTGCAAACGATTTGGAGAAACACTCACACAGAGTCAAAGACAGATGGGACCATGTTGAGGGGACTGTGTCCTGTCCTGCAGAGACAGCATGGGTTAAGTAGGGAGCCTGAGCATGGAGGCTCCCTCTTTCTTACTAGGAGTAGTGACCTGGGCGGGTTAATTAACTCTTTGGTACACAATGGTCCGCCTGTGAAATGGTTTAAGTGAGGGTTGCATGAATTCAAGCGTTGAAAACAGCGGGTGAGATGGAACAAGGCCTGATGAAAGACACTTAAAAGGTGGAGGGGGGGCAAAGGCTCAGTAACCTTTGTCTGTGAGAGGCATTGAGAGAGAGAGAGAGAGAGAGAGAGAGAGAGAGAGAGAGAGAGAGAGAGAGAGAGAGAGAGGAAAGGGAACTGGAAGGAGTCACCAGCCCAAGGGAAGAGGTTCTATGTTCCAAGGGATCTGTGCGGAGAGGAAACCCTGAGCCACATGGAGTAGCTCCCAGTGTGACAGGGACACAAACCACTGAATTACTCAGGCCGTTGTCAGTTGCAAGAAACAGAGCCTTAGGTGGGTGCACAAAGAAAAAAATAAAGGGCGAGCTACTAATCCAGTCAGACATCTGGAGTACTTCAGTCACTAAAAATCTGGTTTTGTCCCTGGCTTCTCAGCCATGCTTCTTAACTGCCCCCTCTGTCCCGTTCTGCACTCTGAGGTACTTCACCTGGGTCCTCCACACATCCCCTTTCCCCTCCTTGCCTGTGTTTGCACAGTTCTCTTCAACCGGTCTCACAGGTAGCACTTGCAAGACCTCCAGGGGCTCTGCGCCATGCGTGGGTGGGAGAAGCTGGGGACTTGCTTCTCCAACTTATTATGCTATCTCACCACGAAAATCTGATTTCTCCGTCATTGGGAGGTTGGAATGTTTGCTCGGGAAGACAGAATTTTCAATTCTGGAGGGCACGGTGGGGGTGGAGGGATGGGGGAACTCTGTTTTTGTAGGCTGCTTCAGTTCTCCACAATGCTCTTCCCGCGTTTGAACTTTCTGTGAGTCCATTTGCCGAAGCTTGAAGAAAGAAGTCTCTCAGCTGTTAGGTGTATGGTAATAACTAAAAGCTAGCTGCAGAACAGCCCGGCACATCTCAGAGGCAAGATTCTCTACCGCCAATGAGCAGCCAAGCAAGGGGGAAAACAGAAACAAAACAAATAACAAAAACCTTGAGGAAGTTCAAAACAAAATGATAGCAAAGGTCGATGCTTCAGTGGGCTCATTTAGGGTGGGGATTAAAACCAGTTCTGAGCCAGCGTGGGAAGAAAGGCCAAGGAGGAAAGAGCAGGAGTCTGAGGCTCGACTGAACTATAAAACGAACTCTGCCTCCTCTCAACACAGAAACAGAACAGGAAGCAAGTTCAGAACAGACACCCAGAAAGAAAGAAGCTTGTTGGTCCTGTCCATGTCTGAGTGAAACGGTGTATTCAATATAGAACCTTCTAAACGCTGTGTTACAATCTTACAATCCCAGAAAGACATGTTAGACACTCCCAGTTTTCCTCAGGCATTTAGATCCCCCAGGGTGTTTCTGAATGTACTCTGGTTAGTGCCATTGTATGTCTTATAAGTTGTAAGACCTGGGAGCTTCTCGTGAGATTTGTATTGTTTTATGGTCAGGTCCGATGTATAAGAATGCCCATTCTCAGATGGGAGACACTGTGAAGTACGCAGCTTGGATAAGATTCGGCCCCAAAGGCCCTGCTGAGGACAAGGAAGATTACTCTGTCCCTGTTGGCCTTCCTCCCACAGATTGCTGGTCTCCTGGGGCTACTTCCACATTGCAGAGGAATTACTTTGCATTCAGATCTCTTGAGGGCTTGACTGTCATTAGCAGCAATAATCTCTCCATGGGCACAGCTGACAGCCCAGATTCCTCATTGTCATAACTGTCATACCTTAAACCCAGGGGGAGTCGGCCATGATCTCAGCATGAGGAATGCTAGCTTCAGAAAGATCCACCTACAGAAGGATGAAGTCTTAAACACATCTGTGGACTTGTAGACCCCCTGAGAACAACCTGTCTGTTCCACAGAGCTCTGGTTTCCTGCTTGAGTGAGTTTTACTGAGCTTGGCATTGGCATTCTGCCACTCACAGACTCTAAGGTTAGAGTATGAAGTCAAGAAACAC
This sequence comes from Ondatra zibethicus, assembly GCA_004026605.1. Classification (NCBI taxonomy): domain Eukaryota; kingdom Metazoa; phylum Chordata; class Mammalia; order Rodentia; family Cricetidae; genus Ondatra; species Ondatra zibethicus. Next base: position 2,458 of record PVIU01003564.1, on the reverse strand, counting down.
AAGGCTTCACTTACCTCTGGAAAACACATTCACCCTGCCTCCAGGTTTGTCTTCCACAGGCTACAATTCCAGTATGCAATTTATAGACGGCCACTATGCCTGCTGATTTGGGGAAGCTGAATGAAAAAAAGAAGAAGAAAGAAAGAGAGAGAGAAAGGGAGGGAGGGAGGGAGGAAGAGAGGGAGGAAGGGAGGGAGGAAGGGAGCAAAGGAAGGAGGAAAGAAGGGAGGAAGAAGGGAGGGAGAAGGAAGGAAGAAGAGAGGGAGAAGGAAGGAAGGAAGAAGGGAGGGAGAAGGAAGGAAGGAAGAAGAGAGGGAGAAGGAAGGAAGAAAGAAGAGAGGGAGAAGGAAGGAAGGAAGAAGAGAGGGAGAAGGAAGGAAGGAAAGAAGGAAGGAAGGAAGGAAAGAGAGAAAGAAAGAAAGAGAGAAAGAAAGAAAGAAAGAAAGAAAGAAAGAAAGAAAGAAAGAAAGAAAGAAAGAAAGAAAGAAAGAAATGTTTTGGTCTAACACATCTTCTAACATGAAATGATGGAGTGCGTCCAGATCACTTGAGCTGTGCTGTGCTATTGGCTAGGGGGTTGTGGAGACTTTAGTTGACCTTTGTCACTTAGGGACAGGTGCTGCATTTGCTGTAACTTGAAGGTGTCCCTTAATCACCAGTTGGAACTATCTGAAGTGCTGAAGTCCCGGCCAGCAATTAAGCTGCTGCAGAAACAGCATTGTTCCAACGCTCCACAGGTTGTGACCAGTGCACCGAACCCTGGTAGTTACTGCTTCAGCTCAGCCCAGTCCGCCCTTCCGATCCATTAAACACTCACTTGAATAACGGTGGTGCCGGTCACACCTGAGCTCACCATCGCAGGCTTAGCTTAGGTTTTGCTGGCAGAAGCAAAGTCTTCTTAGAACTACCCCCACCTCCAGGCTAGCTGGCCTTTACAGAGATTTCCCAGAGGCTCTGAGAACAGGCATATCATCTTTCTCCCTGAGGGGAAGCCTCAAGTCTCCAGGAATAGTAGCTGTGTGCCCTATTTATCTTTGTTTTGTCTTGGGACAGTATGCACAGGAACCGGTTCTGTTTATAGACCTCACCGCCCCCTTTTATGTTTTAGTCGTTACAATCCACACTCATTGGAGGAAAAAAAGTCAGAATACACAGATAAGCAAAATGTAAACCAATTAAGATCCTTAAATCCTCATCATCATAGCTAGAAGGTGCACGGTCCATCCAGTCATTTCATTTTGTGTCTGCAGTCATTGTGAGCAAGCCAGATACAGATCCCAGTGTTGGGGGCCCCTTGACTTTCTTTGCCGGCCTCAGAGTAAACAACTTGTTTTCCCGTGCTTGTAGCACGAGACCCTCATGAGTTCCTGATGGCAGGGGCGAGGTTTCTGGTGGGTTTTACAGATGAAAATCCCAGGAGCTGGGGCGTGGCTATCAGTTAAGGAGCTCTGTACAAGCTTCCCTGGAGCACAATAAAGTTGGCGTTCTTGTTTCAAGGATGACCCGTGTCCCGTGTCTCTGTCTGTGTGCATATGTGTTTAAATCTCCAGCCCCTTAGTATAGGTGCTACATCCCAGGACAAATGACAATTCAAAACTGAAAAACGAAAAACAGTGTAATTTGTAATCAGGTACTAGCTCAGTTAGTTCTCTGTTTAAAACATGGCCTCAAACACATGAAAATGTGAAATTTCTACTAAATACAGAAAATCCATTTTTGAGTAGGTTACATTTTTTTCTATGTGAAAAATAACAATGGAGAATTTTTTTTGAGGATTTGGGAAGGGCCAGATGGGCGGTGGTGGCACTTGCCTTTAATCCCAGCACTCGGGAAGAAGAGGCAAGTGGATCTGTGGGTTCGAGGCTGGACTGGTCTACAAAGTGAGTTCCAGGAAAAATCAGGACTGTTACACAGAGAAACCCTGTCTTGAAAAACAAAACAAAAACAAAAAAGAATCTGGGAAGGCTCTCCCCCCATTTCTCTCTCTCTCTTTATCTCTCTCTCTCTCTCGGTCTCTCTGTTTCTTTCTCTCTGTCTCTCTCTCTCTCTCTCTACACACACACACACACACACACACACACACACACACACACACACAAGAGTGGAAGAGACTTTAAAAATCCGTGTAGGTCTCAAGGATTGAACTCGGGCCCTCAGCCTTGCTAACAACTGCCTTTTTACCCTCTGAGCCATCTTGCTAGCTTGAGAACTTTCTTTTTCATTATTTTGGCGATGGGGCTGGCAGGGCACATATGGAGGTCAGAGGACAACATGTGGGTGTCAGTTCTTCTACAGCAGAAGCAGCTCGGGTCAGCAGGCTTGGGCAGCGAGCATTTTTACACAGGAGTCAGCTTACTGGCCCAGGGACAGACATTTTAAAACTAAGACTAGAGACTGTACAAGAAAATATAGCTAGAAAATACAGCTAGTTTGATTTTTAAAAATTGTGAAGTCAATA